>WTSP01022977.1:5140-19876 GCA_025331215.1 Actenoides lindsayi
GCGCGCGCGCGCGCGCCGTGGGGTACGGCGGGCCGGCCGGGGGGAGGGGGGGGGGGGGGGGGGGGGGGGGGGGCGGGGTTGGAAAAGGCTGCCTTTTATTTGCTGTGATTGTCCTGGTAAAACTTGACTCGGGGCTGGAGTAAATCTCTTGGGAAGCCCTGTTCACACCTCCTCCCCCGTTGTAAATAACATCTGACACAATTATGGTTGGGCGCATGCAGCTCCTGGGTGGGATGCTAGTAGCAGCTTGCCATGCCTGCTGCCTAGCGCCGAGCCGGGCTCCGTGGCAGTGCCTTCCCCCCAGCACATGTGCAGAGGAGCCTCCTTTCCTCGCTGGCCCTTTCGGGGTGAGGTTCAGGGCTCTCGCTCTGCAGCTGGCTCCTTCAAGGAGGGATGAAGGATCTGTGCAGAGGATACGCTGTCAGAGATTTTCTTTTATTGGGCTGCGTCTTCCTGCCTTGCTGCAGTGTCCCTAACACCTTTTTATGTTTCCATCGTCCATGTTTTTTTTCTTCTTTCAGGACACCCTCTGCACGTATCTGCTGGCTGTTAGGCCCTTTCGCCCTTGCAGCCACTTCAGTCCCATCCAGCTCATGCATCCGATAGCAATGTTCCCTCCACAGCAAGAGACAGCTGGGGCCAGTCTGGTCTGGAGCTCTCTACATGCCGGTGAGCTGCCTTGCCAGCTCAGAGGGACGTACTTTCTTACGAGCTAGCCAGGAGTTAGGTACGTTTGGGTTTGCCAGCCTTTTAGCTGCCAGACAGGTCAAATTTGTGTAGCTGTCAGTTGTTGGCAACAGAACCGGGGGCTCCGGGGATCACGCAGAGCCTCGAGGCTAGTGAAGGTTTTTCTGTCATAAGTCCAAGCATCAGTTCACCCGCCTGGGGCAACTCTGGTGCAGGCAGTGCTGAGAAAACACAGTTTTTCTGGCGGTTTTCCAGGCTCTGCCAGTGTAGGTGAGACCGTAGGTGCCTTTGCCCCAGGTGTGATGCTCTGGGACTGGTCGGTGTTGGTGCGAATGTGAGAACTGGGATGTACGTGCCTCGCCGGGCAGGAGGAAGTGTTTCTGACTCTGCGTGGGGTGTTTTACATCCAAAACCAACTCCTGCAGCCTTGCTGGGGCCAGGGGTGCGGAGCAGGATCCTGGCCTTGCCGGCTGGGTCAGGCACCCTGAGTGTGGAGGGAGAGCTCTGAAGTGCTGCTCAGTGCAAGTGGAAATGGCTTCAATCTGTGTTTTGACTGATGGGTCTTTTCAGGAAATTTCTGAGAATAACATTTCTAAAAATGGCTGCTTCTTTCCACTGATATTTCCTGGAAAAGGCTGCAGTTAATTTTAAACTACTATCCTTTTCCCTTTTCAAGTGGAAATGGCTCTGTGTTTGTCCTCAAGGCTAATGTCATTCATTCTGTCCTAGCCCGGGTTGCGTGGTGGGGAGGGACAGTGTGCCACTGCCCTGGCCTCCTCTTGCAGGACCTGTTGGTCTTCCAGAGCTGCAGAAATTGGGGTGATGGGGGCACTCTGTGCACATTTCCCCATGGAAATTACTAACTGTGTCTCCCTGAGTCACTTCACAATAATGACTCCTGGCCGGTGCCAAGTACTGAAGAACGCCATCTCTAAAGTCATTTCCTTGCCTAGCCTAAAGCTCTACTCGGTGGGGTCAGGAAGGATATGCTGAGCTGGCTATCGCACCCCAGGTGCGAGGATCCAGCCCTGCACGTGGATCCTGGGCCTGGGGACGTGGATCCAGAACCTGAGGTGAGCTCCCGGGTCGGCTGGAGGCAGCTGGCAGCACAGAGCTGTCCTGGGCAGGCAGCCCCTTCGTGCCGGGCAGAGCACGGCTTCCCCTGTGGCTCTCGGGTAGACTTGCTGCTTCGGGTGGGAATATGTCATTAATTTTTATACCTTCCCCTGTAAACCATCGACCCTTTTTATGATGTCATGAGGGATTCCTTAATTTTGCAGCTGCTTCCTGGTTACGTCAGAGAAGAGCCTCCCGTCCTAGAGCCCAGCGCTGCCGTCCAGGACGGCTGGAAACAAATGAAGTGTTGAATATCTAATGGCTTCCACAGGGAGAGCTGCTCCATCCTCCCCAGGCCCCCCGGCATTCCTCACCTCCTAGGCCTCCCTCCCTCCGACAAGAAGGGGTTTCAGCGTGGAGCAGAGGGAGCCACAGGCTCCTGGGCAGCCCCGGCTGCTTTGGCACCACGGGTAGCGAGTTCCCTGGTGCTGCTGCGGGTCTGGGCACTGTGGCCTCGGGGTCTTCCTGCCTCTCTGTGGGGAGAGGTCTGTATGAGGAGGTGGTTTGGGGCCATCCAGGTTATTCCTGCATTCCGAAGGTCACTTTGGGAGGGATTCAGCCCTGTGTGCTGCAGGTGGTGGAGTTCAGCTCAGCCGCAGGGCTCTGCTGGGAGGGCTGGTGCTGCCATCGTGTCTGCTGCCTGTAAATTCAGGGTGGGGGAGCATTTTTCTAGGACAGCTGCCCATTGTTCCCAGGCTCTTTGCAGGCAGGCTATTAGCCAGGGCTGAGCGAGTGCCCCCGGGTTCCCAGGCACTTTCGGGGGCAGATGAGTGCGTGTGTGACTCGCCAGTTCCCAGCGGAGGGCTGGGAGTGCCCGTGACTCACAGGTTCTCTGCAAGGGGGTGTCGGGGAAATGCCCGGCAGCTGCGAGCATCCCCCTCGCTCTGCTGCTTTGTATTCCCATCAGTTGTGTGCGGTCTCCACCGTGGGCCAGCAGCGTGGTTCTCTTTACCCGCTTCCAGCAGACAGCCCCATCCCGGTGGGCTGCCCAATAGCCCTGCCAAGGCTTCGTCTGGCCGAGGGTGACTCACGGGGAAAACACTCTTGTGTCTAGAGCGGTAAGGGAGCGAACGAATTGCCTTCAGGTGGTGTCAGCTCGGAGGTGACCAGCCTCTGTCTTCTTCCCCGCAGGGCAGCAGCCGGCTGGTGAATCAGTTACTGTCTGTGCCGCTGAGCTGCTGACACATCAGCTGGGTGCCTTAGGCACAGCTCGCCCCTCACCGAGCTCCTCCACCACCCCCATCCCCTGGCCGGCCCGTTATGTCATCCTTGGGATTGGGTTCGTTCCGTTGGTTGCCTTCACGTATGGTCCTTTATCGTGTCACCGGGGAAGGTGGGTTCAGCTCTCGCTCCCCGGGACCAAAGCACATCCCTGCTTCTCTCTCTGCCTGTGCCGGGGCCGTCTGCTGCCGGCACCACTCCAGGCTCCCCTGAGCCACAGCTCAGGTCAGGACAGGGAGGCCAGTGTGGAAACCATCTCACTGGAGTCCTCCTGACCCTGGGCTAGAGCGGTCTGGTTGCCTGGATCAAAGGAATCTGGTCTCCTTCGAGAGCTTGTTGGCTGGTGGTGTTTTAACTGCAAAAGACTCGATGCTCCTTGTGTTGTGTTAGCTGGGATGGCTGTAGGAGCGCGTCTGCCGCTTGCTTGCGAGCTCACGGGTTGCTGTGGCTCGCTTCCACCGCTGCCTAGAGCGTGCTCGGAGCGGAGCAGCTGGGAGCCCTCACTTCCAGCCCCCCTGCCCCATCCCCGCGAGCACCCCCTTGGCTGAGGCCACGTGGCCTGCTCTCAGCTCTGCCCTGATTGTCCCTCGCAGGATTTCCTTCGGCACATGGCACTCGAGCGGCTGCGAGAAGCTTCCTCCAGCAGATGCCTCTTCTCGGAGGCGGCCGTCCCTTGCATCGCCTGCTCTTTTCCCATTCCCATTTCCTGTGGCTGGTTGCGTTGCCCTAATCGAGGTTTGGCATTGCTGTTTTGCACACCCTAGTGGGAGAGGGGATGTGTTTATCACTTTTCCTGGAGATTATCTGTTTAAGCACTCTCTGACAGTTACAATAACAAGGGCAGCGCGTTGTGTTTCCCAGCAAAAGGACACTCGCTGCTGAAAGATGTATAGCACTAATTAGAAATACATAACATCCGGCCACATGGCAGCCTTCTCCCGGCCGCTCCATTTCCTGAGCTCAGACGACTTTGACGACAGTTGGTTTATGTTTTCCATGAATATAATGTTCTCAGAGAAACACAAATTTCTCCCCATTACAAAAGTCCCCTTTCTCTCCATCTCTCTCTCTCTCTCTCCCCCCTCTCCATGCACCCTTTCCCTTGTGAAGCAGGTAGATTTATGACTGCAGAAAGCCCGGGTCGGATCCTGCTGCCGGCTGGGGCAGAGCAAAGCGCTCAGCCCCTGCCTGGCCGCAGCCAAGAGCCCAGGTAGATGCTTGCCGAGGGTGCTGTGGCAGCTGATCCACCCCGCTCCCCACGCTCTCTGCAAAGGAAACTGCCCCCCAGTAGAAAAACAGCACTCTCCATGCAGACCAGTACCCAGCTGGAGAGGAAAACCTTCTTTTCTACGTGCAAAGAAACAGGAGGATTCTTCCGCAGCTCAGAGGGGTTTTGTGATCTTCAGAAAACTGGCTTCCAGTTGCTTTTTCTCTGCACTTGCAGTCTGATGCTCATCAGCTCCCATTTTTTCCATCCCATCCCCTCCCCTCTTGCTCCTGGGCTCTGCTTCAGAGCAGACAACCAGTTGGAAGAGTCTGGGTCTGGTCTCCAGCTCGCAGCAAGCAGCAGTGACTGCTGGTACGAGGACGTTTTGCCGAGGTCCCTGCGTGCCGGATGGGAGCAGGACAGTTGCTCTGCTGAGTGTAAAGGTGGTGAGATGCAGGGGAGGTAGGAAGATGGAGCATGCTCAGGGAGGAGAAATCTTAGAAGCTTTTAGCTGTTGAAACGAATTCTTACTGAATATGGAAAAACTGCTGTATTTCAGATGTTTATAGCTTGGCCAAGCGTGGACAGATTTCTAGTAGGACAGGAAAACACTCTGTTAAAAAGGTTATTCTGCAGCAAAAATCTCAGATCCCCTTTCCAGGATTCGCAGTTGCAAGATTAGCTCAAGGAAAAGGTTGTAAGTGTTTTTTCTACCGAGGGTAAGCCCCTATCTCATTTCCTAGCCTCGTTCTCACGAGTAGCCGAACTCTTTTGGCTAAAGATTTCCAGAAGAATTCGGGCTGAGACAGGCACCCAGCATGGAAACTTCGGCTCCGATAGTTGAAAGGCTGAGCCAACTCTGGAAAAAGGGTCTTATGAGTGGCTAGTGTCAGGCAGGCTTAATAACACAGTGCTCAAAACCCTGCCTGCGAAAAGGACTGTCACAGAGCTCGTGTCAGCCCAGCCTCTGGAGCCCTCACCCCTGTGGTGCTGCAACCCCAATGGGCTGCAAGGTTCTCGCTTATTTTTTGGGTGCAGAAAGACAGATCTTTGAGGTAAATTCAGCCTGTGAAGTGTGGGGTAATGCAAATCACCCAGGCAGTTGGTTCAGACTGTGAAGTGTTGGATGACATTCCTGCTTTAAAACGCTCTGCCTGCTCCTTTCTAGCCCTGTGCGACGTCGCACGTACCTCGGAGTTCTGCTGGCCTAGCTGATGCGGGGCTAGAGATGGCTGAGAAACAGATCCAGCTGGAGAAAGCTCCCAGAGGGTGGTTTTTAGGCTGGCACAGCTCTGTGCCATGTCTGCAGCCAGCGTGGCTCCACAGGCCCTGTGCTGGCACAGCGTGCGACGAGGGGACGAGGTTACCCTGACTCGTTCTCGGCCGCAGACGCTGCAAGTCCTGAAGCCTTGATCTTAGGCTGTGGTTTAACAAGGAGTTATTTAGGTAGAGGTGCCAACTTTACCCCCCCCTTCCCCCCCAGCACCTTTAATGGAAATGGCACAGCTGAAAGGTGACATTTCTGTACTCTATGAGCTGCCTGATCTGGTTCACAGGGTGGCTGCGCAGGCGAGAGCTGAGAGGTGACGTGGTGACAGGAGCTGTTTAACTGATTCCAGCAGTAACAGGGACGTTTGTCTGGTTGCAGGGGGAGAAGGTGGGGGAGGAACCTGTTGTGGTTGTTGGTACACAACCTGGTCTTGTGCTGGGTGATTTCCCGTGGAGCGGCACTGCTGTGGCTGCTGATGGCACAAGGGAGCCACATCTCTGACCACTTCAGGGCCTGTGACCTCGTGGCAGCTTCTTTTGCGTGTGATTTCTGTCCGTAGTCTGTCTGACCACCTCTGCAGCGTGCCCTGCCTGCACAGCCTGGCCACGTGTGAGTGCAGGAGGGTTATCTGATTACAGCCCAGTTTGGGGTTGCAGGGGAGGAAGTGGAGTGTGATACTGTGGCAAATTTAGCTAATGAGATGCCATTTGATGTCACCTGAAAATGTCTCTGGCACCAAGCTCTGGTGCTGTAGTTCTGTGTCTCATGGACCCGCTGTGGATCTGGGCAAACAGATCTGGGAATTACAAGTTTGCCATGACCTGGGCAGGCAGGACCTCTCTGCTTGCTCTTGGTCTGTGGCAGCTGGTGTCCCTGGGTTATATTAGTGCTGTCCACCTGCAGGGACACTGCAGTTGTGTCACTTCTGCCTCCAAGAACATCTTGTTCCTTGAAGTTTGTGTTTTCATGCGTCGTGCATCACCAGCAGCACAAAGCATCGCTCAGCTCAGAGGTAATGATGCCCCATGGGCTTCAGAGCAGACTTGTTGCTCCAACCCCCCTTTCAGTGTGTCTTCTACAAAGTAGAAGTTCAGGGGTCTTGTACAAGCACCCACCTGGACCCTTGTCCTTCCCTGCAAGGTTGCTGGGCTGGGGGAGCCTCCTTGGAATGAGGTTGACAAGCTCAGCCAGGGAATGAACTTGGAGGATTGAGGGAGTTTTGTGTAATTTAATGATGAGATGACAGCTCCCAGAGTAACAGAGCTGGAACCGTGGGGAAACAACCCTTAAATTTGTGTGTCCTCTTCCTCTCCCCTGCACAGTGGGCAGCTGTGCAGGCTGTACCAGGGCTGAGCATCATTGCACGTGGTGGCTTCACCTAAACTGGGTGTGAGCCAGTGGGCACAGTTCACATCTTTGACAGAGCTGTGGCTGCAGAGCTCAGCTCGAGTGAGTGGGTTGCAGACGGCTGTACCTGCGACAGCTCGCCTGTGAGAAACGTTTTCACTCCCTTTTGGTTGCTTAATGTTGTATGGGGGAGCTGCACCAAGAGCTGCTGGTGGCAGTGGGAAGGGCTGAGGCCGTGGTACCACTCCTGGCCACGGCCACTGCAGAGCATTGCTGCAGCACTTGGAGCCAGTCTCTGCAATACATCGGGGCTGCGCAGTGCTCGTGACCCTCAGCATCACAAAAGCCTTTAAGCTTTGCCTTTTTTGGAGGGGGAGGACTTTGCTTTTGTACCAGCCCAGCGTTGGGGTGACCGTTGAGTCTGGCTTGAGCCCAGAGTCCCAGGGGTGCTGCCCACTCCAAGTGCAGGGATGTTTAACTGAAATGCCCAGACCTTTTCATGTGCCCCAGGGACCCGCCAGCCTTGGGTGCAGCAGCGTGACGGCCGGGATCTTGTCACGTGCCTGTTTAAGACAAGAAGTGAAGAGAGTCCAGCATCCCACCCGAGTGCAGGAGGAGGGAGCGCGGGGAAGACAACCACGATTTCTTGAACTGGATTGTGGCCAGAGCGCTAGGGACTAACACTCTTAATTGTGGGAAAGGCTTCATGAAAGAGATTTACTGTCCCAGAGTGGTCACATCTTTAGTTTTATATTTCCTCCAAAAGCTGACAGCCCCTGCAGTACAGCACTTCCTACCACTGCTCTGCAGCACCAGCTCAGCCCTGGCTCTGGGAGCAGATCACGCTCGGTCAGCTGCCAGCCACCTCTGGTACCACCCTCGGTACTCTTCCTGCTGGGTGCTGAACTTGTTGGCAGCTGCCAGAGCTGGACAGACCAAGCCTAGAGATCTTCCTCCCATTTCTTCCTGTATTTTCTAGAGGTGTTTTAGTCATTTTCTGGTTGTTTTTAATCTCCCGCCCCATTGCACTGAAATAATTTGCACTTAAAAACCCAGTGTTTGCTCTCTGCACCTCAGGCATTTTGCTAGCCCTGGCTGATACAGGGTCTCAGTGTCGTATTTTAATCCTCTTGTCCTTTGCTCAAAATCCCTGGTCTGCTGCGTCAGGTGAGTTCAGCTTCCAGCACCTTCTCCTTACTCATGTCTATGGTGGAGGTGCTTGGGGGCCGGGGCTCTGCAGGGACACTTCCCTCCCCATCCCAACAGCGCTTCGGGGTCGGTACCTATGTGGTTGTGTTCCCTCTGCAGATCCTGTTTGCAGGCTGGAAGCCCTGGTCCTGCAGCGGGTAATGTGATGTGCAGGGTGCTGTGGCAGAGCCACCAGCACGGGCTGGCAGGAGGACCCCCCAGTGACACGGGTGCATCCTGTTCCCCACCGCAACACCTCCCTGCACCCTCTGGGCAAGCCCCCGGCCAGCTGCTCTCCCCTGCATCTCAGTGGAGGATGTGAATCGGGGGCAGGGGAGATTCAGAGGGCAGAAGCTGCCCATAAGGCTTAAAAAGCTGGTGCCTGAGCGAGCGTGGGCAGCCTGGCACAGCCCACGGGGCTCTCGGCCTCTCTATATGCAACCCACGCCCGGCTCCAGGCGGTTCCCTCGAGCCAGCTCCCTGCTGCTCTCCGCGGCCTCAGAAGTGGTTTCTGGCTGGGTGTAGATGTGCTGGGGGGGATTTGCTCTCACTGCGAGCCGGCTCTGTTTGGAAGAGCTGTGGTCGTGTGGCATCTACTTGAGTAACAGCTTCAATTAAGTTCTCTTGACAAGCTGTTGTGTGACTGGTGAACTAATGGGAGGAGCCCCCTCCTCAGCTGCTGAGGTTTAAAACTCCAGCAGGGACAAAGATCAAACATGCAGCTAATTACCCTTTTAACACTTACACATAACCCCCTTCCTTCAGGGGAAGGCATCAGCTCCAAGCAGCAGCTTCTGTGCTGGGAGCACCGAGTGCCGGCTTGGGCTGGTCTGGCTCGGGACATGAGGTGAGGTTGGGCATGACGTGGGCAGTGGGACTGTAGCCTCTTCCTGCTCCAGAGCAGCTACTCACCACCTTTTTTCCCCTTTTTTATGTGGAGCAATTGGGTCCAGGACAAGTGTGAGCTGGGGAATTGCCCACCCCTGTGGAGATCCCTGCCCTGTGCAGAATGCAGGAAGGGAGGCTATGGAGCTAAGCAAGGTGGAGCATCTGACCCGCTCCCTGCTGAACCCTCTCTCTGTCTCCTAGAGTGTGTCTCTGAAGACTGTCGCTCTGTCATCCAGGAACAGGCCACAGCCCTGGGGCTCTCCATGTTTGCGCTCTTGGTGAGGAGGTGCAGCAGCCTGCTGAGGGAATGCCTGCAAGGTAAGGGGTTACTGGCAGCATCCACGAGGCTACCACCGGCCCAGTGGGATTCAGACCTTCATTCCCTGCTGTTTTGTACACTCCTTCCTTCTGCTGGGGCCCTTGGATTCTCTCTCAGCATCCCAAGCTTTGCCCAGATTATGGCTGGGTCACCTGGCAGGAAAGCTCCTGATGTGTGCAGGCAGAAATGTTTGGAAGAAAGGGATGGACTCAGGGTGTGCTTTCTGCCAGCTACTGGGAAACTTCCCAAAACTGGGACCTCAGAATCCTGTCTCTGACTGGTGCAGTGGCACCCCGTTGCCCTCAGTGAAAGGGATCACAGACATTCTGGCTCGCCCCCCAGCTCAGTCTGTAAGGAGAACAGATCTGTTCTGGTGCTTGCTGTGGGTTCTGGCTGTTCCCTTGTGTGTCTCAGGCTGGAATGCTGGGATCTGTGTCATGCATCCCCAGTCCTCCTGGCTATGGTGAGCTGTCTAAGCTCTCACATTTTGTATTTGCAGCTCAGCCACGAGACGTGGACCAGGAGGATGAGGAGGACGAAATCAAGGTCTCTGCCTTGCCTCAGGACCTGAAGGAGCTGCTCCCCAGCGTGAAAGTCTGGTCAGACTGGATGCTTGGCCACCCGGACACCTGGAATCCTCCTCCGACCTCTCTTGAGCTCCCCAAACAGTACGTGCATTCTCTGGTCTGTCTTCTGGTGCCTGCTACCTCCTTGGGCTCCTTGTGCCAACTTTCCCCCTCACTCGTGCTACTCCTGGCTGTGCCACTCTGACCTGCCCACCCAGGAGAGACTCGCTGCACAGGGGATGTCTGGGGGGAATGTGTCACCCTTGGTGGCACAATGACTTCTTCACTGATGTGTGGGTGGGGCTGAAGCATCTCTGATGGGGCCTGGTGGGAGCCCTTTGCTTCCATGTGTTAAGAGATGGCCCATGAGGTGGATATTTTACCTTCTGCTTAGGATATGCATCTGCTTTTGTTGGGATGTCTCTTTTACGTGCTCTGCTGGCCCGGGCAGCTGAACAGGCAGGGCCTTCCTCCCTGCAAGAGGAAAGTCCATTTCCAGCATAAGCGTTTCATTGCCTTTTTTTTTGGCTGAATCAGGCCAACCTTGGTCAGGCTGGGCAGGCCTGGAGCAGCTTGCCTGTTCCTGGAGCTCCAAAAGTCACCTTCTGCTTCAGAAACAGCTCCTCTCTGCCCCTGCGACGCGCAAAAGGGTTAACGTTGTAAACCGGCTGATTCCAGCCCATTAGTCCATAATGCGGACTAGGCAATTTGCATATTTTTGGACAGAAAATCGAGTGAAGGGGCCAAGTATGGAGTATGCGAAACAGCGTCTGAGCATGCTCCGTAGCTGCTTTCCCGCAGGATTTTCCATCTGCCTCCGGTACTCCGGATCCAGAGCCTGAAATCACGTCTTATTGTTAATCCAAAGGAGCCAGAACCCAGGGTGATGGGAAGGCGCATTAAGAATAATCCAGCAAAGTGGCTTAACCATTAATGGGTCCCCACTCCATGCGTCAGGTCCAGTCCTGCTCTCCTAGTTTATTGCCTCTTACTCCAGTTCTTTTTTCATTTGGCTGAGGAAATGGAAATCTCACACAGGAAGTTCTGGGCCTCATTTTGTGGAGATGGAGTCTGTTTTCTGTTTGTCGGCTGCTCGGTGTGGGACCGCTGCCTGCTCATGTGAACTGCTGCCCATCTTTGGGCAGGAACTCAAACTGGGATCCGTCACGTGAGAGCGCGTGCACCAATCCCCCCCTTCCCCTCGCGCTGCCTGCGCAAGGAGCCGCCGAGCCCTTGGCGACGGGCAGCCCCGAGATGGAATTTCTGATCGGGTTCGCGCAGCCGGCGCTCGGCCCCGGGACCGGGACCGGCCGCCTCCTTCTCCCGCGGGGCCGCGTCTCCCCCGGGGCTGCCGCAGCAGGTGCAGGCTCCCGCTCGCCCCTCGAGGCAGGAGAAGGTGATGGTGGCGACGTGGATCTTCGGGGAGCAGTGGGTATGGGCTGAGGGGCTTTATTCCCCAGCGCCTTGGCCTGCTTGGTGGAGGAATGAGGGTCTTCGTCTCGTAGCAGAAGCCCAAGTGCTTTCCCACCTTGGCCTCTCCGCAGAGCGTCCCATCTGTGCCCTTACTCTGGGGCGTGGGCCACCTTCCTCTTGTTGGCTCCCAGCTCCTCTGCTCTGGTGTTCTTTGGCTCAACAGGAGCATCTGTCTTATCCACAGCAAGGAGAAGAGCTGTTCTTTTAGTCCAGGCATGGCCGGGTGGTGGTGGTGGTCCAGGGCTCTGGGCCAGCAGCACCTGAGCTTCCCTGGAGGTGTGAGTAGGGAACCAGCTCTGCTCTTGGGCATGACCTGGCACTTCTGTAGAGATGGGGGAGGAATGGAGCACTGGGGGCTGTTTTCAGCTCTGTTGACTTAAGGCTGCTGTCTGGCCTAGGGCTGTTCAGTAACCAGGTAGAGTCATTGAGTCCGAGGTTCAGACAGGAGCAGCTACAGAGAAGTTTACAAGCGAAACATGGGTCGGAGCACAGGCGTGTTGGAGTAAGCCAAGATTTACGGGCAGGGTGAGCTCAGGGGCAGGGAGAGCGTGTGAGGAGCAAGTGCAGATGCCAAGTCGTGGAACTGCATAAGGGGCCATTTCACACGTGCACTGTACCTCAGGGCAGTGGGACGTGCTGCAAGGTCCCCACCAGTGCCAATGGAGAAGCTGGTTGGACATGCTGAAACCGCCTCCCAGTGCTCTGCAGCCATCATTTTCATTGCCCCTCATGATGGCATGAGCACAGCAAACAGACAGTAGAAAAAGGCCCGAAGCACAGAAGCACCCTGCAAGGATGTGCTAAAGCTTCTGGAAAAAACAGGCCTCGTACCCACCTGGCAGCTCACTAGGAGCAAAGGCCTGGCCCAGAGCTTGCATCAAAGTGCAGCTCATCCGGGGCCAGCACTGGGACTGGGCTTGGGGCCAGCAGGGCAGCTTGTCAAGACTCTGCCAGAGCCCAGGGCCGGGGGGCTATGTGGTCCCGAGGCCTCCGCTCGCGCCGCGTTCGCCATGTTCACGATCGCTCATCCTTAGGAAGGGAGAGAGCTGGGGGACTTTGAGAACGTCTAAACTCAGCCCAGCTGTGGCAGTTGGTTTATTGCTTTCAGCTGGTACTTGAACCCGGGTCCTGGTCTTGGAGTCTTTCCCAGGTTTAATCCCCGGAGCTTTCTCTGCAGCTGTATGACACTGCGCTGACCCCGAATGAGGATAGGAAAATAGAAACGGTGCCAAGCCAGAGTCTCTTTTTCATTTGGAGTCTGGCTGTCTGCCCATGACCAGGGTTACATAATGGGAAACATAGCTGGGGCTCTGGAGAGCCCGCGTTTCACCACGCTGCCCAGACCTTCGCGTTCTGATGCTATATATCTTCCTAATTGTAGCTCGGAT
This sequence comes from Actenoides lindsayi, assembly GCA_025331215.1. NCBI lineage: Eukaryota > Metazoa > Chordata > Aves > Coraciiformes > Alcedinidae > Actenoides > Actenoides lindsayi. The sequence continues at coordinate 17,811 of WTSP01022977.1, forward strand.
GCATTTATCACACTGCTGGATTTGAGTCCTTACAATAAAAAAAAAAAACACACACACCAAAAAAACCCAACCCCACACTAAATTCCTCAGCTTGCTGCTTTCCCCCTCGGACAGAGGTGGAGGGGAAGGTGTGAGGGGTGAGCGCTGCTGCAACCTGGCTTGTGGCTGCGAGCCACGCAGGAGCGGGCTCTGGAGAGGAGTGGGAGGCTCAGGAGGCTGCACCTTTGGGGTCCTTTTCTTGGTGGGGGCTTGGGAATGAACCCCGGCTCCTGGCAGACATCCTCTCCCTAGCTGGGGTTTCACTGGTTCTGAATTCAACCCGAATGCAAAGCTGCACCTTTCCCCAAACTCACCCTCCTTGGTGTAGCGCGTTCCTCCAGCTCTGAGCCACACCTGCGTGGTCACCAGGGCTCCAGGGATGTGCTGGGACATGTTTTCAGGGCAGAAGAACATAGAGAGGTGACAGGCTGCCTAGACCACTCTCTTGGGGCTGCTGTGGGCATTTAAGAGGTGAAGATTATCCTCCCCCTCTACCTGTCTGGGAGAGGGGCTCGTGAGCTTTCCATGGCTCTTTTCTCGGTGTTTCCAGGCTAGGAGCTAAACCTGACTATGGGCATCTCTGCTTCAGAGCAGCAGCACCCTGGGGGTCAGGGATTGTGTGTCAGGACCATGCGTTCCCAGGTCTTCTAGCAGCAAGCAACAGTCACTTCTGTATCTTAAAATTAATTTGTATCTGCACGTTTTGTGGCAAACATTGCACTGAGGTGGGAGCAGGCGATAGGTTAAGGTAGTTGCGTTGCCACACAACTGGGTTGGAGCCGCGTCTTTCAGAGCAACTAATTCTCAGAGATCAGGGGGTACAAGCAGGGAGTCCCGGGGAGCAGCATGGATCTCCTAAAGCAGAGATATTAGCAGCAGATGGGGCAAAAGGCAGATCTCCAAGGAGGCTGCTGTGATTGAAGTGAATCCATCTCCTTTTGGGCCATATTGCTGAAGAGCTGAAATGGGTGAAGAGGGCTGGGCAAAGCTTCTCCTTGCTCCGCTTTGTCGCTGCAGTGAATTCATTGCTAAACGAAGCATGAGAATCGATGGGGAAGCCACTGGGTAGACAGACAAACTGCTGCAGGGCTGACCCTGGCGAATCTCCGCTCCTTTCACGCTGGAGCGAAGGGCCTCTCGGTTTGTAGAGACTGTCTGCAAGCATTTAAAAATGGTTAATTTAAACCAAGTATTAAATTAAATCCAAAAGCTCTGAGCACATTCTAGAGCTTACCTTCCCAGAGAGATCTGCCAGATCGCTCTCATCACATCGCGCTTGTGGAGAAGTGTCACTGAGATGGCAGCTCCCACTGGGAGAGATGGACAGAGTCTTGGGCAGGAGTGCCAAGACCTTGCTGGAGTTTGCTGGAGACTAAATGGAAAATCCCTTTTGCAGATCTCAGCCTCAGCTAGTAACGCTGGCCACCAGAGCTTCCCTATCGAGACATCAAAGCGAGGATTCAGAGGTGTCTCGGTAGTGTAAACCTGGCTGAGAATGAAGGTAAAGTTGAGCGAAGCAGAAGCCAAAAGGCTCTGTAGAGAAGGGGGCTGTGGCAAAGCAGAGGCTGACTGGGAGGAGACTGCACCTCTCCCGGGGAGGAGAGCGCCCCTCTAACTCCAAAGGCAGGTTCCCAGGAGAGGAATGGGTTTAGGGATGCCCAGCTGGCCAAAGGGACCATGTGCAGGGCAGAGTGGGGGAAATCGTTGGTGCCATGGGGCAGAGGAGCTGTGACCACCCCTTCCCTGCTCTGGGCAGCCGTGTCTGAGTCCAGCGCAAGGCCGGTGAGCACCTTTTGGGAAGGGCTCCGCCACCAACCCTTATTTTTATTCCTCGCAGAGCTGCTGTTTTTAATTCACCTTCAGCTTCCCTTGAGCTGGGAGAGAGGAAACCCAGGAGGAGGATGCGGAGCGGTGCTGGCGTTGGGGCGGGCACCACCAGGAGTTGGTGGGTGCCCGTGGCCGCGAGCACGCGAGCCCGAGGCGTTTGCCATCTGCACGGCAGCGCGGCTCGCGGCGGCCGGTGAGCA
>WTSP01022978.1:0-19448 GCA_025331215.1 Actenoides lindsayi
ACCTGACTAGACTGCCACCTTTCACCTCCAGCCATTGTGCTCTGTTAGATCTCACTAACAGGGAGAGTGAGGAAATATGACTTTTGTCCTGTTTAGAGCAACCATAACTGCAGAACAGATTGACATATACTACAAAGCATTAATTTCTTCCTGTTTGGAACACATTATCCACTCTTCTGTCCTTCTTTCTGCCATTTACTTCCCACTCAGCACTGTGTGAAATAGTGAAACGTTACAAATGCTTTTCTGTAATTCTTGTCTTTATTATGCTCCATATTTTTTTTACATTTTAGGCAAATAAAAAGAGAACCTTTTTGAAATGAAATAGAAAGGACAGAGGTATTTTCTTCATGGAACATTGGAATCTGGAAGAGAATGTTAAGTTCCTTAAAAGTGACCAAAATTAGTTCAAAAGTTTCAAAATACTCTGGAAACATAAAGGAGTTTAATAATTCCTTTGTGGCATGGCCTCGTAAAAATATTGTGAACGTTTTTGCACTGAACTTTAATATATGGCTGTTCCTTCCATGTTTTATGTACCTGAGTGCTCAAGAGTTATGAAAAAGGGAAGATATTTACATGTGCAATAATTCTATCATCAGTGCACATGGCTGATTTTATTCTCCATTTTTAAACATTTCAAATAAGACATGTTTAACTCTTCTGAGGTCCTATTGGATGTTTGAATGGAGAAAGGGAGTAGTCAATAAGCAGGGAACTTTTGGGTTGCTTTTCTATATTGTGCTGAATTGCAGAACTCAGAAAGGCAGCTTGGACCAAATCACAGAATTACAGAATTGTTTGGATCGGAAGGGACCTTTCAAGGTCATCCAGTCCAGTGGTCCATTCTAGCTCAGTTACCGAGGTAAAATGTCTACTACATGAATGGGGATGGAACCTTGCTTAAGAAAGACTGGTTATATCCACCTTTCAATGAGATACAGGCATGAAACTGTTAATTTCTTCCCAGGTACCACAAGGTCCTTCCACAAGAAAATCTTAATTCTTCCCAGTCACCTGCACCAGCCTTGGAGCACAACTGCCTCTGCAGCTTATGTGCTGGTGCTAACCTTCAAAATTTTCATGAAAAAATCTCGGCTTTATGCTTTTTAAATAGACCCATTGGCGTAGATAACATCAATTACATTCTTAGCAGTTAAATACATCGTTGAATTACAGCCTAATGAAACATGATAATCTATACCTACAGTACATAATGCTGAGCATTATTAAGATAAAGTTAATGAAGGCAATATTTAGAGTATGAGGAGAAGTGTTTAACTTCAGATGAATACCAAGACAAAATCATTTTATAACATGCTTATAGTTGAACACCACTCCTGATTATAGCTATATAAGTTTTAATAGGCATGCTATGCTGAGGTGTCTGGAGCTTTTATTCTAATTAAAACTTCTGAAAAGGTCTGATGATGAGAAATACAACTCTTTCATAATGTAGGCATCTTCCTGATCTATTTAAAAACACTTTGCAGCAGAAGAATGGTTTTAGGAAAGTCAGACAGGGCTTATACTTAAATGATTGATTTTTTTAGTTGTTGACTTTAAACATGAAAGTTCAGTGCCACACCTTTAATTACACAGTCAAGTGCTGCAAAATGCAGATGTTTGATTAGGTAATCAAGAGTTTAACCTCTGACTACCTGAATACTATGAAAGGCAGAGGTTCTTTTTATGCAGTCAAAATGATAAGATACCAGAACAAAATTCTTTGTTAACACAGATCTCCTGTCTCCTGTCTGCTAGCCTCTCACAGATTGTGGCAGCATCCATACTGGTAGCACTGTCCTGGATGCTCTACTACCAGTATGGTGATGTGATCCAGCCCTTCCTGGTGATGCGCTGTATGTACCAAGAGCAGGTGACAAATTGTAATTGAATTTTACGCTCAGAAATATGTGTCTGTTTTCTTAATGTTGCTTGAGCCACATCATCCTCAATTGAAATACGACTACCCTTTATCCAAGGTGAGTTTCTAGAAGTAGAAAATTGCCAGTCTCTCCAGAACTTATTGCTTCACAAGAAGAGCATCCTCAAATGCTGCCAGTCACCTACTGTGGCAGCTTTGGAGCACAACTGCTTGTGCAGCCTATCTGCTGTTGTAGCCTTCAAAAAGTATGTAAAGACATTTTTTTCAAACACGTACATCTGGAGTTTGTATCTGCCAAGAATTTGGAGAATTTGGGATAGATTCCACATATATTTTAATATAGGTATGGGATTTATAAAAATTATGAAACTAATTTTTAACAAAGATAATAATGTCTGCATTTACTGATGAGGGCAGTAGTCCAGAGAAGTAATCCTTGCCATTGTTTTCCCTGTGCTGTGTACAAGTTGGATCAAGATTGGCGGGGAGAATGTGAGAGAAACCAGTTTTCTGAATCCCATGCTGAGAGCTGGAAAGAGAGAGGGGCAGGGCGGTGGGGAGCTTCTTTATAATCTTGTTACTTGTAAACTGTCATTTAAACATAGTAAACATTGAGCTATGACATGCTGTTTTCACAGAAATACTCTCTGGAGTTGAATAATCTCTTAAAATTGACTGCGCTCACTGGTTCAAGAAGCGTATTTTGTGCTGCATTCTATGACCAGGTGAAGGCTAAGGCTCCATCACTGTTAGAAGTCCTTGGTGTTTTGGGGTGGTTTTTCCTGTGTGTTTGTGCATAGCCATCATAGTGTATTTCAGTCTTATTTTGAATATGATTGCTGCTAAGGCTGTTAAAGAGTTAATTTTTCTACAAATATTTTCTAAAAAGAAAGAATTATTGCACATAGTGGGAAGATGTGAGAGAGAAGAGCAGCACTATGGTTCCCTCAACATTGATTCCCTTTCGGAACATCATGGATGTTCTCTAGGCAAAGCCATTTACTCTGAACAGTTCTTTGGCCAAAAATCCAGTAGCAAATGACAGGAGCATTACAGCAGAGCGAACTTTCACTGGAACTCAAGAAGTAGGAACATTTTTAAAAGAAACGTGCTCTCTGAACAAAGAAGGCTACTTTTGCTCAGAAGTGGAATATAAAGGGGAAGAATGAACATAGCATCTGGATGAGCATAAAGTTCCTTAGAAGTTTCACAAGTAAAATTATATTCAGCAGGTGGTTGTTTCCCTGAGGAACTTACTTTGCTCCCTTCCCCTCAATTTTATTTTGGTTTCATGTTTTGATTTTTTGTTTGCTTGTTTTTCATTTTTCATTTTCTTTTTTTCAGGAGAACAGAGCTTCTGTATATTTTTAAAGTTCCTTTGCTGAACCCCAGTTCTTTCTGTTACCAATTTGATCAAGAAATTAATGATAAGCCAGCATCTTTGTTATAGCCATGTGTTTTCTAGGAGAAATGTATTCAATTAATGGTGGCATTTAAAAGGTTTGAAGGGCTAGTTTCAGAGTTGAGGCAGCTGAATCTGAGGTTTTTGTTCACCTGGAATAGTGTCAAATTAAAATTTGCACTTGTGAAAGCCCAACTAACTGTGGTTATCACCCGCTGCTTAAACAGAGGGAACTTGTAATGTGTAAGTGTATAATTCTATCATAACAGACTAACTTTCACTAAGAACGGCAGAGCTAAACCAAGCTGCGATACAGGGCTTGGTTTTGACATTTTCTCATTGACATGAGTTCAAGAATTAACTCATTGAAAAAGTGTGCTTATCACATTTTCTCTTTCAGTGGTTAAGTATATTGTGGATTTTCAGTAAATTAAAGAGTTAATAGACTGTAGGCTTGTCATTTTACTATTTGTGTAGCTGAGGAAATAGAAGACAGCACTCTGAATTACAGTGGCCCTAAATCTAAATTTAAAGAGATAATATATTAAATGGTACTTAGCAGTCCACTGGACTCACAGGAAAGCTGAACTTTTTGGTTACACTTTGAAAAATTATTAATATTTGGATACTGTTTTGACTATAGATTATCACATTTCTTTAATGCCTGAGTAGAGATTAAAAAAGAATGTAGAATTTTCACAATGGAAAACTGGATGCATGGATAAAGGGATCTGTTTCTTCTCAGCAGAATATAATAGTGCTGGCTACTGCAGCAACGTTTTGCATATAGCAGTTAAATATGAATCAAGTAGAGTTCGGGAGTGAAGTTTAGATCTCTCAGAACAAGTAAATGAGAAAAAAGAAATTTATCATGTTTTTGTATCTGGTGGAATTATGTCCATCACTGATTTGCAATAGTAAATCTGTAATGGAAAGGAACATTGTAATAATGGGAAAAGCAGGGGTGTGAACTTCAGCCAGATACATCATTTTCTCTTTTCTTTTTGTGCTCTACTTTTGCCTTTCCCTGTCACATAAGAAGATCCTTTTTCAGTGACTGCAATTAGATGCATACTCCTGTCAAGCATTCCTATCCAATTACATGTAAGGAAACTGACTGTGCTACATGACTGAACTAGTTCTTCTCATTCTGCCCTACATCAGTAATATTTCAAGCAAATTGGAGTGGTCTGTGTCCTTTGGAGAAGAGATGTTGACTGTATTCAGTACTTGTTTCTTCGGTCTGGCATCTGAACAAGATAGGAGCAGTATCTCTAACATCACTGCTCATGCAAATGAGTTTTTTTGTTTGTAAAAAGATGAACAGGCTGCAGGGTTACTTACCCTTTCACAGAAGTAGAGAGATTCTCCAGATGCATCTTTGTGCGTTAGATCTACTTAAAAAGAGTGCTAATAAATCAATTCTCACTTTTAGTGTAGGTTTTTTATACTACAAAAGAGGAGAGAAAAACAGTGTTAACAGTAAGAAATTGTGATTGTAGAAATAAAAATTGGTGTGGGAATCGTGGGCCTGTAGTGCACATGAAACTGCTTTCAGCACTGTATTTGGAAACTAACATTATTTCTGATTCAATCTCCCCAGAAAAGATCAATGTTGTACAGGTTAATATGGGTAAGTTCTTTTTTCTTTCATAACAGGAAATTACGATTTCCAGTCTCGCAAATACTTAAGGCAATAAGCAGAGTATCCTGGAGTACTTTTAAATAAAGTGAGAGTAGATTTTAGTAGGTTTATTTTAAGACTTTTATTTTTTTTAGGTCATACGTATCAGTGTTTTATGCTAACCACAAGCAAAGGAGATTTGCACACGGTTGTAATTAAAGTTAGGATTCAAAACATGATGGTGGTGTTGTAGATTTAATTCATGAGAGCTACAAGACAGACACTTGCTAGCATATTTTTCAGTTAAAAAGATAAACCCCTGTCTTGCTTAAGTTACACTTCTAATATAGTTGGTTAGGTAGGAACTCTATTTCCAGTCACTCTTTTGAAGGAAAGTGAGACAATTTAATGCCAAGGTGGCACAGCAGAGTACTGGAGTCAGAAGATCTGAATTTTTTACTTAACTTTGCCTGTAATCCATCATTGAAAAATGGAAGACATACTGCATATATAAAATGATCGTAAATAAATTTCTGGTTTTTTTTCATTGTAAAGCACTTGGAGACATCTGTTACACAATCTCTCATGAGTCCATTATAGTAATTAATTTTAAGCTTTTCAGAATACTAATTGCAAAGTGATGAATGCGCTCGTAGTTTACAGAAGTGGCAGCTTTCCAGCAAGAGTGTAATTTATCTTAGACTAGTAAACAAAAAACGTACGCAATTATGGTAGATTCTCAGGTCTCAGTCTTCATTAAAAAGATAAACTTAAGGGATCCTCTCTCTTAAGAACACTCTGGACATCCACAATCTGAACAGGAAATAAGACTTCCCAATTCACCAGTTCCAGAAGAATTGTAAGATTAGATGTTCAGAGATGGAGATGTAGGCACATTTGCATGAGCCTTTATTCAATTCTGTTGGTCCTTTGGTCAAGTCTTTCTATGTGACTTCTGAGTTGCTGTGGAAATGACCCCGAGGGAGCTAGCAATGACCTGGAAGACTGAGAATTGGCTTGGCAATGATCATAGCAGTCAAGTAAGCATTGAAGTGGCCTTTTTTGCACCCTGGGTATAAAAAAATCAGAGGGAATGTAGCGTCTGCTTTATGACTATTGCATATACAGAATTGAATCTAACTTTTATTCAGAATTAGCCATTTATGCCCTGTAGAATTCACCACAGATAAAAAGATGGTTAGCAGGTCTGTACATTATGAGTGAAATGTATGCTTTAAAAGGCTACAATATCACAGCGGTATTGAAGATGCAGGCAAAGTGCCCCTTAACCTCAGTGAAAGCAACATGAAACCCCTGCAGAGTAGCACAGTTTGGATGATAGCACATTTTTCATTCTAAAAGTGAATTAGCACAGTTGTAACAACAAATGATACAAGCTGATATCTTAATATGTCAGGGGAAAAAAGTCAGTTTCAATGTCAGTATATAGATTAGGATCTAGATATAGGGTTTTTTTTTAATGCGGTTCTGATAAGTTGTGTCTGGATCTATAATTAAACTGGCTTTATTGGAGGAGCCCACAGTGAGTATTTTCCATTCAGGCAATGGGAATTGATTGTCTCTTCAGCTGATCCAAAGCTTGTCTCTTTCATCTAAACCCAGGACAAATAAAGCTTTACACAACTGGATCTACAACTAATACAAAAAAGTGTCACTAGCTACTCACTGAGTAAGAATTTAAATATAATTTCACAGTAGCAAGAAGTGTAAGCAGGAGCTGTATGTTGTTGTTCAAATTCACCCTTACAGCAACTCTATTTTTTTTTTTCATAAAGTGGCTGTTGGCTCTTTTAGGTGCAGTCCAAAGCCATTAATGTGTGAAATTAGTGTAATTAACTTCAAGATGTTTGCTAAGAGATACTGATAGATTGCTTGATGATGACTCCTCTTTATTTGCATCTAAGGTTTAGTGATTAGCCTTATACATAATTACTTCTTATTGTAGGCTAGCTTTTCCAAAACCAGATTAAAAAAACCAACCAAACAAAAAAACTTTCCCAAAAGCAAAGAAATTACTGAAAGCTGGAGTTGGTAGCTGCATATATCTCCCTTATTAAACTCATGTCTCAAGTACAGTCAATCCAAGGAAAAGTTCAGTGAGCCAACTTCTGCCATGTACCTACTATGTCCATGTAAGTCTTCTGGGGTTTGGTCCTACAAACTATTGCAGGTTCTTAATGACATAAAAATTTAAACATATGTAACTATTCATAAAACTTGGAAATCTAATCTATAATTAATTCCATGATGTGTTTAATATGGCCTCACAGTTTAGCATGTTAGTACATGATAAAATAAAATTAAGAACTGGCAATTTCAACTGCACTTTTCAGAAAAGAGCTAATTGGGAAGAAGTCCTTCAGAATTTGTGATTATTTGCTTCCTCTGTGAGTGTCGAGTCTCCTACTACAATAAAAGGTTTCAGGGAATTAATTACAGGTTGCTAGGAACTTGTATCTGCTTTCCTTCCTGTGCACTCTTCATTCTAGAGGGTATTGCATGTATCCTGGAACTGACTCCGAAGAGTTTGGGATTTTATTATGGTAATGAAAGACAGACTTTTTTTTTTTTTTCACTTAAAGCCTTTAAGTTATCATAGAATCATAGAATTATTAGAGTTGGAAGGGACCCTAAAGATCATCTAGTTTCAGACCCCCTGTCATAGGCAGGGACACCTTCCACGAGATCAGGTTACTCAAAGCCTGATCCACCCTGGCCTTGAATACTTCCAAGGAGAGTACATGCATTTCTTCTCTGAGGAGCCTGTTCCAGTGTCTGGAGGAGTGCCATAAAGATGATTGAGGGTCTGGAGCACCTCCCCTATGAGGACAGGCTGAAAGAGTTGAGGTTACTCAGCCTGGAGAAGAGAAGGCTCCAGAAAGACATTATAGCAGCCTTCCCAGTACATAAAGAGGGAATACAGGAAGGATAGGAACTCTTTATCAGGGAGTGTAGTGATGATGGGTAACAGTTTTAAACTGAAAGAGGGTATTTTTAGATTAGATATTAGGAAGAAATTCTTTACTGTGAGGATGGTGAGACAAAATTATGTGCATGAGAAACGAAATATATTGTTGAGAGTGGTTGATCTAGAAAGTTTGGATTCTCTGCTTTAGATAAAAAAAATTGTGACATGGTCCATATTCATTTGCAAAACAGTCCTTTTTATTAAATTCCTGTAATGGATAATTCATTCTCCTTTGTTCTATAGGACTCTAAATTTCAGTGAACTTTTTTTCAGAATTCTACTTTGGTCAGAAGTTCTCAATATAGTTCAAACTTTTTGCCTGTTATTGTAGCTGTGATTCTTGGAACCCATTGCGGGATAGCAGGCTATGTGATTTTAGTAAAAAATTATTCATAGCACATGTAGTTTACTGATAAATTTGTTGGATGGAGAATCTGGTAGCAAGGATCTGATTCTAGTAAATTAGATTAAATTTAGAAGAATTTGAAATGACTGAGTTCCTACTACACATCACAGTAAGAATGCCTTTTCACATCTCACTAGCCTGTTGAGCTCTTTTTGATTCAGTGATTTTGTGTCTCAAAGTCCTGTTCCTCAGCTAAAATGTCTCTTACAGCTTTTGACAATGTTCATATAAACTGGAACACATTCAACCATTGTTTCAATTACCTCCTTTTAAGTTTCTTTAGCATCTTAGTGTAATTCTGTGAACAAGATTTTCTTCAATGTATAGGGTGAACTTTGAGAACATGTCATTGAATTTCTGTGAGGAATTTCTTTAAGGAACAAAGCTTTGTTCTTTTCTAGTGGAAACTGCAAAAATCATCTTAGTTTCTTGGATCAGACAGTGTAGGCTACCACAGAAAGAGATCAGAGCTAACTTGTTATTTTAACATCAAGGATGAATAAATTTCTTTGTAACAAAGTCTAAGATGGATTCAACATAACTTCTGACCTCTCTTTTATTTTATTTTTTTTTAATCTTGAAATTCTTGAATTCTTTAATTTCACTTGAAACTTTTCCTGTCACTTTATTGGTTACCGCACTACAGTACCCTTTTCAAAACTTACTTTCTTTATTTTCACCACTACAATTTTACTTCAGCTTCGAAATTTTTGCTAAATTGAGACAGTGAAGTGATGGTGTTAACAGTGTCCTGAGGAAATGTGGATGTTATTGAAGCTAGTGGGTCTTTTGTTGATGTTAATGTTCTCCTTATTTTTAAAGAGTTACAAATTTTGCGTTTGGCTTTTTGGCCAGACGTTTGTGCAAGTCCAAAGGTTGTGTTATTTGTCTTCCAGAGAACAGATGTTGTCATTCAGTATTTAGATTTTTGCAGCATCTCTTTTCTATTTACATTTCTGTTTATTCTGCATACCAGAATACAATACTCATTACAAACTGTCATTATCTGATTCACCATTAAATTATTAAAATAAACTAAACTATGAAAAAAGTGGTTCTCCATTACACTCTATTCAGCACAGTATAATGAAAACAGTTTTCACAGTCTCTGAAATAGAACCAGATTAAGGCACCTTTGGAAATCTTGGAATACATTAAATGCTTTTTTTATGTCTCTGATAGTTCTGGGTTTTTTTATAATGGTGGTTATCTTGTGTTGGGAAAGACTTTACATCTACAGTGGCTTTACTGATTAGGTTTACATAACCTTAAACACCCCAGAGGCCATATCCTACATCTTGTTGAAGAGAATGCAACTCGAATGATCTGGAGATAAGGTCATTTTAAAGGAGCCTAAAGACATTAGAGAAAGCCACCTTCTTATCGTATTTAGGTCCAGCTAAAAGAAACAGAAAATCCTGGGAGAACTTTCAATAATAACAGCCTATTACTGTGTCAAGAACAGGACAAGAAACTGAGCTGACCGGTCTCTGGGGAGATTTTAAATATTTTTAAGCACATGTAAACCACAATGACATTTTCATAATTGTTTATACTGTAGAGAGATTGTTAAATTGCCAAGCATTTGCCAGTGATAATGTAAAAGAAACTCTCATAAGTATTAGGCTATACTGCAGAAGGCTGGAAAGGTTTCAATTTAGCAGAATTGTGTATAAAAAAATTACATACTGAGAAAATCTCATATGAATGCAATAGCTGAATTCAATGGGAATTAAACAATTAAAATGCAAATAATGTCACTGTACCAGTTGATAGTTACAAAGTCAGTGTTTCGGTTTCTTTGTTTTGCAGCAGCGCAGCTGAAACATGAGGAAAATATTAAAATATTGACTTACTGGAATTTACTATTTATTGGTATTATTTTTTCATTTAATTTGATTTTAGAGCAATGGAATAGTACGTTTCTGTCTCAAATGTTCAATCTTTAAGTTAGTATTAATCTGAGATAATAAATCAGCTTTATTTGAGCAATGGTTTTAGAACTTCAGTGGATCCTTTGAAATTTTTAGTGCATTTTTCTAATACATACGTAGTGCAAAATATGTAGAGACTTCATAAGTTTCCTTATATCCATTTCAAGAATACAAATGATGTCTTTATTTCCCAGTCTATATCACTGTGTGGATGTATGTTTTCATCACTATATATGCTTATAAAATCACATATATGATTATTGTAGTTTTTAGATAGAAATTTTTTTCATGTTCAGTGCTTCATTAGATATGTTTATCTTGAAAAAGGCATGTGAGGTATCTGTTGCAAAATGCTCTCCTCCTTTCAAAGACAAGCTTGTAATGGTAGGAATCAAAGTGCTATAGTGGCCCTTTAGCTATTTCTTACTAGAAAAGGACACATGAATTTATGTATGTATCCCTGTTCTCTCCAAAGCCTAAGCACTGAGGAAGTAATATTCCTTCAGTAGTCTGCTAATTTAAAAAAAAGACACCTGAAGGATAAAAAGATGCCTGGAGGATAAACCAGAAGTTGAACATATATCTAGGGCTGTTACTTGGCATGGATCACAGAGGTGCCATGAATCTTGTTAGAAGAGTATGACTTGTTTAGAAAAGACAAGCCAAGGATGACTTGTTACACTTAATCTGAAATAGCTCTTTGCTGTTCAAACTTGAAGGCACACCTTCACCAAGCTGGATGGAGTTACGGAGGCAGAAGAAAAGAGATATTGTCATTCTTGTAGACACCTGGGTCAGAAGAATAGTCACTAGAAACACCTGAAGGGTTTGGAAAGCATCTGTTACTCAATTCCAAAAATAGTATGTAACGATAGAGAAGGTCTGGCATATGAACAGCTTTATTTTAAAAGATAGTTATTGTTAGAAATAGCATTTCTTAGATCTGGCTATGATTAAGAGATTTCTGAAATTGGATGAGAATCTGCACTTGGAAGCCAGTTTTGGTGTCAGTGACTGTAAAACCGCAATATTTGTGGGTTTAGGAAAAAGCAACCATAGTAGCAGAACATGAACAACTGACTTCAAAAAAATGTACTTTAACAAACTTGGGGACCTAGTAGAAATGGGTCTTCTGGGAAGATAATCTAAAGGATAAATGAACAGAGGAGATCTAGAAGTGACTGAAAAAGAATATGTTAAAAGCAGAGTCATAAACCATCACAGTGGGGATGAAAGACAGGAAGTGTACTCAGAAATATGGATGCATCAGGTTGCACTAATAAGGGAGATTTGGGGAAAATTTTTTTTGGGGAAAAAAACCCCTATTCTGAAGGTGTTAGGATGATACAAAAGAATGATAAAGGATAGTGCTGGTCCAGTGCTTAGCAAGATAAAATAATAAGAAGCAGAGGAAAAAAAAAATTCCCTTCGGTTCTGTAGGCAAGTATTTAACAAAACAATAGTACCAAGTAGTTACAAATAGAATTGGGAAGGAACAATCTAAAGAATATTAATGTAACATGATGTATTCATGTTGACAGGATCCAATTAAATTTGCCCTTAAGTACTTAGAAAACCTAACCAGCTCAATCCCTGAACCATTATGAATCACAGTACCTAACTTTAAAAAAGGAATACTATTGTAGTATAAAGGATGAATCAGTGTAATTTCAACATCTGAAAAGTTAATGGAACAAATTATTAGGCATTCGGTGTGCATGTGCAAAGAAGATAATAAAACCACCTTGTATGGTTTTGTCAAAAACAATCAAATCAACATACTCTAATTAATGTTCTTTGATGGGATTTCTGGTCTAATCGAATGTGGGAACAGAGAGGATTAATTTTGACTTCAGGCAATGTTCCTGACATTATTCCATAAAATGACACTATCCCATAAAGGATTTCATAAGTAAATTAGGACAATATGATCTAGATGAAATTAAGACAAGGTGCATAACTAGTTGGAAATGATACTTAGAGCTGAATTATTAATGTCTGACTGTCAAGGAGGGTGGACAGTGCTGGGCCTGGTTTTTTTGAACATTTTATTAATTGACTTGGTAAAAGACTGACAAGTATAATTCATATAATTTATGGATGAAATATGAGAGTTTGGAAGCATTTTGAACAATAGGAAAGAAAGATCATTATCTTGGAAAATTTGTGATTTTTTTAATCACTGTGCTGAAATTCAGTAGTAAGTATAAAATGCTTAGGGGGAAGAGTGAAATGTACAAATACATAATGAGGATAAATAATACATATTTATTCTGAAGAACAGTATCTGAGTGCCACAGTGAACCATAGACTTTGTCAGCTAAAGAAATTACTTTTTTTAAAAATAATCATCAGATGTTTTTTGATTGTAATAACCAGAATCCCATAGTGTATCTAAGTTAATAATTTTACTCCGAACCTGAAGATTGACTATGAAATAATGTGTTCATTCTTTGCCTTCATACTTTATAAAATTTCTTAAAATTATAGCATATTTAGAGGAGAGTAGCAAAATTACAAGACGTATGGAAAATTACCTTTTCAGCAGAGAAGACATATTTAATTGGTTTAATCAAAATGGTGGAACTCATGATAACAGACTTTCAGTATGTGAAAGGCTGTTATAGACAGAAGACGTCCATGTGGATAAACAGGTAATAATTATCTTAGTTTTTAAAAAAATCTGAACCATCTAAGTCCAATGCTTTAGATTTGTTATTGGGAAAAAAAATCACTTCTTTGAATGATATGTAGGAATGCTGACTAATAGGAAAGAGTGTGGATTCACAGGGGACTTTAAAGAAAAAATTCTGTCCTGAATAGTCTAGATGCACTTACCACTGCTTTTGGGATAGACAAAAGACTTCACTACTCCTGTACACATGCTCAGCCTGCCTTCTTCATGATTCTTTGCAAAATGCTATGTCAAAGTTCTGATTTTGCCCTCATTTCTATTGGTTTTTTTTTTAATTTTGACTTAGTTCAGTGTAGCTTTTTAATTTGATCTTTGTATCTGGACAACTTTACAGGTTACTTTAAATATGATGCCTTCCTAAATAATCAATCACTCCAAACAGGTTTACACATACAGAGGCAGGGAACTGAACTTCTGAATCAGCTCGGAGTGAGTCACTTGCCAGACTGCTACTATTTATTACTCCACAGATGCTCTCTCTACAGTTTTACATGAATGTGTTTCTGTCTTGTGAATGCTCCAGATGTGCATCTGGAGCACAGGATTCTCTCAGCTGTGGGCCGAGAATATTACCTCTCCAGTTTTCAGTCTTGTTTATTTTGGGACTATTTGATGGAAATGGCAGCTGCTGTAACAGAGCACATCACATTAGAGCTAGCTAGAATCACAAATTTTGTCCCATAGGCAATTCCAGTATTTTGACATTTGTTTTCTATCTCCCTGATTAAATCAGATTTCCTCTATCGCATTAGTTTTGTTTAGCTGAGACTGCAGTGCCTCATGGAAGATGTAGTTCAGACAGGCTAATAGGCATTTCACCGCTACTTTAGAGCAAATTGTGCTGGGTATTCCACTTTCTTGCATGACTTTTGCACCAGATCAATTACTTAAGCTTTGATAAAGTTATTCCTGCTTTGTGCCTGTGTATGCAAGAGAACCATAAGCGGATTGTTTCAAACTGTATGATCCAATAAGAAAACAGGGCCTACTTTCATATTTGTGAGGTTTTCTTTTCAACAATATTTTCTTCTGTCATTTAGAATCTGAGAGGTTTATATGAAAGCATGTACAGGATTTATATTGATTGATGATGAACTTAATTTCTATAGACATCCCCATCTTTGTTGCTTAAATAAGGTGTAGGTGTGGGGAAATAACTAAATATCCTCTGCCGGATTAAGGAAAGGCTTTGCTCCAGGAGCAGCAGTAACCTAATCTTTGGTTTATTTTGCTCCTGCATAGCTGATGGGTGATACTTAGGGGTATTCTGTTTTTTTAAGCAGGCTTCTTCTGCTTTTCACAGTTGAAATAATTTGTGAAAGAGTTGTTTGTTTTGGGTTCATTGGTTGGTTTGTTTTTGGTTTTGTTTTTTTTTTTTTCATTATTATTTCTGGCAGAACAGTCACATTTTCCCTTTTATAGATTATACTCTGGTTGTAGCAGTTTATCCTGAAAAATAAATAGTAGACCACAATGTCATGTTGTTTTTCAATGGAAAGTTACTAAAGCTATAAAGTTCCTTGAAAGCATTTAAGCATTTGCTGTTCTGTGGATAATGAAAGCAACCTCAAAACATGTGTCCATTTAAACAACAATAGCAACCATATTTCTTCATCCATTGGCATGTTTTTGTTTCTTGTCCAAAGCATGACAAGTATAGTTTTCATAATTCATTTATCTTCATTGATTACTTTTTCAGTTCTCTTTGAGAGCAAATATTTCAACCTTTTTTTTTTTTTTTTTCTTTTTTTTTTTTTCATGGCTGATGTCCAGTAGGCAAATGGTGGAAATTTCCAAGTCAGTCTCATACATGTTTTACTTTACAGCAAAACCTGCAGACATGCTTTCTTAGCTTTCTAAGTGTTTTCATGGACCTTGTTTGCACTTTCTCTCCTTTTACCTTGGAAATGACAATCTAGTATTTACCTTTTTCTTCAGTTCTCAGCTTTCATTTCTTTTTTCCTCAGAAGAGCATGGATAGAAAAACCTAGGAAACTGGCTTCTAGGAGAGGGATACCAGAAGAAATACCCATTTAGTGGAAGATCCATATGAGCTTTGCTTCCTTGTCCTAACATAACTACCACTGAAATGTTTCTGTCAGTGGGGAAGTGTGGAAGGTCACTGTCATGGCATTCACAGCACTGAGCTAAAATTGGAGCACCTTACCCAGCAGGTTCTCCCTGCTTTTTCTTCCAGAGAGCTCTTCAGTCATTTTGGTTTGTGTCTGCATCTATCGTAGCTAGATTTTGATTTGTCAGTCTACTTCTAGTAAAAGTCAAGCAGCAGTAATGCAGCATTGCTAGTCTCCCTGCTGCAGAGCTGCATCTACTGGGTTGGCTTTTATCTTTGACTTTAAAACTCCTTGGTGCTTTGTCCTCATTTTAAGCACTATGTAGCTTATGGCAATACCAGATTATAACAGAGTGCAGAAAAAAATATTTTTTTATATCATTGGTAGTTTATATTTTTTCATGAAGCAGGATGATGCTTCAATTTATTTATTTGGATTTATGATGAAGTAAAATCTTACTAGAAAAAACTTCATTATACTGCGACCTCTAGTAGAGCAGACTTCTAGTTAATTAAATAACTTATTCCTTCATCTTTTTTTTTATCTTTAATTGAATCTAGCCCATCTCAATTGGACAAGCAGAGCTCTTTGAAGTTTTTTCTTTACGTCCTATAGAATTAAAAAAAAAAAAAAGTGAATACATAACTAGGTTTGAAGCTTATTATTGACCATTCTTACGACAGTAATTAAATGCAGTATTAAAAAAAGAGCAGTAGAAAGCCTGATGCTTCTTTCTCTGGTACTTTGCTGTAAGTCTTGCAACTTACAATTGGAGGACCAGCTTCTTCCCTCCATTGCACCAACGTAAGTACAGAATAATTGCACCAAAGCCAACAGGGTTAATGAGCGGGTGATCAGGTCTGTTGTTGACCCAAGGTCTGTGGGGATGAGGGGTATATGGGGCCTGTATTCTAGATATGCTGGTTTTATAATGAGCAAACTAACCAAAAAAAAAGAAAACAAAAAAAAAAAGAAATTAATATTTTGTAAGTATTCTCTTAAAATACCAGGATTTTAAAGCTTTCTTTACTTTGATATTCCTGGTTAAAAGCCAGATTGTGCCTGTTAAAACAAATAAAAAAGAGTCATATAAGTGGTTTGTGTTTAGTCATATCTAGAAGAACCTCTTACCTGGTCCAAAAAAAGAGAGAGATTTTAAGCAAGGGTGAAAAGTGTGAGCTGATATTGAGAGAACAGAAATGAAATCAACTTTCTTATTATCAATTAACTGGTCTCTATGTAGATCATGCTGTAGGTCAGTCAGTACAATTAACTTTGCTCTGGTCTTCTTGTGTGTGACTGTGCTACTCCCTGGTTTGATCTGACTCTGAAGTTGGGTGTCATTAATGAGTATTCCAAAAAAGAGAGACACAAAGTGATAGGAATGGGGGAAGGAGAAAAGAGGAGGAGTTGTGAACCGTGTCAAAAGCAAGAAAAAGGATCAAAGGCACAAAGTTTATAGATACTGTGGAATGGCTGAAGGCTAGATGGCATGTTTGGAGACGATCTAGTCAAACCCCCTTGCTCAAAGATGAATCTGCTAAAGCAGGTTGCCTAGGGCCATGTTAGGATGGATTTTTAATGTTTCCAGGGATGGAAACTCCAAGGCCTCTATGGGCAACCTGTTTGAGTGATTGATCACCCTCCCAGGGAGAAAGATTTTCCTTATGTATAAAGGGAATTTCCTCTATGTTATTTTATGTCAATTTGTACCCCTTGCCTCCTCTCCTGTCCATGGGAACCACTGAGAGTCTGCTTTCATCTTCTTATACCTACTCATGTTACTTAAACCCATTGATGAGATCCTCCCTAACCTTCTTTTCTTCAGGCTGAACAGGCCTTGCTCTCTCAGCATCTTCTCATATGGTAGATCATCCACTCACTTAATCACCTTTGTGGCCCTTCGCTGGATTTACACCCTTGTGCCTATGCCTATTCAGTAGTAAGGAGTCCAGAACTGCATGTAGTAATCGATACATGATAGGAAATGTAATCAAGGTGTGGAAATAGGAATCCTGAATAAAGAAGCAGCAGCAGAAGGGCAACTGTACCTGAGTAAGGAACATTCTGAGCTAGTGATTCTCTATATCCACATGGTCCTAAACGGAACTGGCTCACATGTTTTTGCATCTTCAGTAGAAGTTTTATGGGAAGGGGATTTTTATTTTTATTTTTTATTTTTTAACCCCAAAAAACCAGAACTGCAGAGGAAATAGTAAGGGTGAACAAGAAGGAGCACCTGGAGTAAGGGCTTTACTTTTTTTGCTTCACCCAGGACTGGTTTGCACACAGTTATATGAATATATGTAGAATTTTTGAGAGGAGGAAGAATTAGAAGAATGAGGAAACATCTCTAAGACATTATGAAGGTATATTTAGGGTCTCTGATGGGGGTTCTGAAAAAGTTCGATGTGAGTTGAACCGAGTCCAACAGATCTGTGCCTATATTGACATTAATGCTGAGCTTGATCTGATATGTTTTATATCTCAGGAGGGCTTTTTTAATTCATTATTAGCTCTATGTAAAGCAGATATATCTTGGCTAGCTCACAGGGTGAGCAGAATGAACTCAACATCTCCTGTAATGCACTGTGCAGACTGTTGTGGGCCATTGCCAGAAAGGATAAAATCTGCTGTGGAATCTGTTGGCAAGGAAAAGTCAGGGAAGGAGACTGGGGTAAAGCCTGAGTACAATGAGTGAACAAGTACTGCACTCAAACCTTGTGCTTTGAAATGGCAAGATGGCTAGTGAAAGAGGAGAAAAGGTGAAATTTTCTCGGCGTTTTTAAAGAGTGTAAGTAGGAATAATCTGGAACTGGGTAAAAGTTGAAAAGAGCTTTGAGTCTAAGTCTAAAGAGGCAGAGAAAGCAGGTAGATGACAGCAGGGAAAGCCTTAGGAAGAGGGTTTTCAGTGACAAGTGGGCAAAAAAATAAAAGCAAACGATACAGTCACAAAAAAAAAAAACCCAACAAAATCCATGCTTTTTAAGAAGGAAGACTTTTTAAATAGCTGATTCCTGAAGGAATTGTCTGATTCTTCTGAACTCAAAATGTACTGCAGTTTTTTTAATACACAAAGAAGTTGTTGTGAAATGGGGTGCAGTTGGTATCAACTCTCTATATTCCTACCTCTTCATAATCAACAGGCAAAGATATGAAGTTCAAGATTTTTCCATCTGCAGTTTTTCTTTTTACAGTATAATCATCACACAGCTGCTTTAGAGCATACTTCAGGTTGCTCATATGAATTTAGTTCTACTGATAGCTGCCTGCATATTTTTATTTGAGAAAGCTTATGCATGTCATTCTGTAATGGTACCTGTTTTTATTTTATGTCAGTATACGTATGATGGCAAACAGCTATAGGTGGCACCGCTAGGTGCAGGCCTGAGAAACCAAGTAGATGAAACTCTCATCACAATATACCCTCAGATTTTCCCCTTGACATCAGTGTTTCTCTTCTGCAAGATACAAACCTGATGTTTCCCAATAAGTCATCATAACACTACTGAAAAAAAGATGTTATACTGCACCATTATCATTTGTGAGACTCTTGGTCTTTTGTACTGGAAGTCTAAAGCCTGTGATTGTGAGGTGGTGAGGACTTGAGGCTGTGATGTGCTGTGGATGATCCTTGGGCATGTTTGGGTTAATATACCAGGTTATGTGATAACTAACAACAGTATCATAGGTGTCCTTTTCTGGTCTGAGATTGATCTGACTATCAAATATAGTTCTGACTTTCATGTTGCTTTAGGAAAGCAATAGGTAGCTCAGGTTTGTATTTGTTCTTACAGTGGAAACATTCAGGTGCATATAAGTTCTTCAGGGAGCTATCACAAGCCTCCAGTTACCAATCCACCAGCTGCTTGTGTTTTTTTGAAATTACCATGGCTTCTTTTCTTTGCATCCAAAAAAACTGTAAGAGTTTATATTGTGTTTTCGAGTTTGGGTTCCCATGCCCCACCCCCAAATGGAGAAAAATGTTTGATAAAATGATTAGGAATTATTTACAAATAGGAGTAATTTATAAAAAGTCAACTGTCAGTAAGGTAAGCACCTTAAATCATATATGTCTTTATGTGTCCTGCACAGTATAGTGAGGAAATAAGCATCAAAATGGTTTGCATACATCATAGGTACCCTGGAAAATGTTTCCTATGGGCATATAGTGGAATCTGTCTAGAGCCAGCTTGAATTTTTGGCTTAGAAATACTTTTGTTTATGAAGATCTTGTATAAATTTAGATAGATACTTGTCCTGGTTTGAGTGAAAACAGAACTAATTCTGTTTAGTAATTTTACTTTTCAGCTCAGTTCTCTTAATTAACTGCACTTTCTGAAGTTAGCAGCCTGTTTTCGCAGACAGTGTCTGCTGCTAGCAGTGATAACACCTCATGTTTAGAGTTACTACCAAGGCTTGGTATGCAGACCAAGGC
>WTSP01022978.1:29669-49040 GCA_025331215.1 Actenoides lindsayi
CTCCTGCCCTCTCCCTTTACAGTTGAGCTGACGTCACATGGTATGGAATATCCCACTGGGCAGCTCAGGTCGGCTGTATCCCCTCCCCCATCTTGCCCCCCCCAGCCTCTAGTGCTGTGTGAGCACTGGCAGTCATAACATGGGTGTGTTATCAACACCCTCCAACTCCCAGTACTGCAGCATGAGGGCTGCATGGGGAAAAGTAGCTCAGCCAGACCCACTACAGCTGTTCGGTGTGCTACCAAAGGAAAATGCTAGGACATATAAAAGCAATCCTAAAAATACTGCAATATTTTAATATCCTTAAACTATTAATTTACTATTTTTGTATACAGTGTTTGCTAGGTTTTGACATCTTCATCTCAGGAAGAGATTCAGAAAGAAAAGTCAGAAATCTAGGAAATGGTGAGATGAAATTTGAGTAAGGCAGTGCCTTTTTGTAAGGGTCTATTAATATTGTTTCATTTGAGGAGGCTGGATCTGCCTAAAAAAGAAAAGCTAAACTGAGTTCTGTTTATCTTTTCAAAAACTAATGTGGATTGAAGTGGACTGTAAACTTTGAAGTGAAAATTGCTTTTTTAAAAAAAACCCCTTTGACTGATGGGGTGAAAATTAATTTACCCAGATAGCCATATTATTCCAGAATTGTCCAATAAGAATTTTTTACTAAGACAGGAGATGAAGCACCATTGAGACAATCCTTTGTGGTATTTCCCATTTGTAGTCTCATACTTAGTTGCCAGTAACTTATAGTGATTATTATCAGTTTATGCGATAGGGATTAATGGATCCTGGCATGTGTACCTACAGTCATTTAAGAGCTTTTGAAATTATTGGATGCTTCAGCTTTGTTTTCATATCATCTGGAAAACTTACCTGATACCGAAGTAAGACTGCATTTCTGCACTAGAAAGGAGGAAAGGAAGGGAAAGGGAGCTAGAGGTCAATTAAATTTGATGAATCTAAAAATGCCACTTGCTAAAGACTCTTATTTCATTAGGCATACCTCACTTTTTGGCTTTGGTTTTGTGACCATATCTCACTTTTTATACATAAAACTGAATGAGGAGAAAAATTCAGTTTTCCACCTGGAAACTTTACGTGATGGATTCCATGGTGATTTGAAGCAAGGATAGCATCTTGCATGTACTAAATTAACCTTTTCTTGCTACTTATAGTTTGAACTCTATACAGAACAGCTACTGAATTCACCTATTTTGATCCTTGGTAAAACAGAATTTATGAAATGTATGTTATCTCTGGTGAAGTTTATTTAAAAGAAAGGTAAAATGTTTCACTGATATTGTTGTTAAATCTTCAGTTGTAGGGCACTGCCTGCATCCATTTGAACCACATGTATAAGAGGAAAACAAGACAAGTTTAATTTGCATAAATTATCAGTGAGAATCATTACGAGCAAGGATGTCAAAATGGAAGTGCTACATTCTAATTGATCCCTGCCCTCCCTGTGATAGAGTTCATCTCCCACAGGCTTTTTGGAAGAAGTGTTGGAAATGAAAGTAGTAATGAAATGAACATTAATTAGAGATCAATATTCCATGGAAACTCCTCTACTGGACCAGCATCTTCAAACCCGGGGAGTAAGTCAGAAACTAAAAGAGGATGGGACAGAGGATGAGCTGGGTTCTGTACTCTTCCTTTCTATCGTTAAGGCTTCTAATCAGATAAAGTTACTATGTAGCTGAGTAGATTGTCTTCATTGAAAAACAGGAAGAGAGTGGATGGATTAAAATGGTGACCTTCTTCATCCCAAATGGCTTTATTGCTCCAAAGAAACCACACATTTCAGAGATGTTGCTTCCTTTCATCTCTGTTAGCTCCCCGGCCTCCTTGCAGGAGTTCTAAGGTTTCTCTTTCAAGTGGTGTTGTGTAGTAGTATTTACTTCTTTTTCTTTTGTTTTCATTCTGCTGTGTGGACAAAATTAAGTAATTTGGAAAATGACAGTATTACCTTTTATGTTCATTGCATTCTCTTCTTGTATCTCCCTGGGAAGTGACAAACTGATAACTATCTGAATAATGTATGTACTTATAAAATCCGTGTTCATCTTCTAGTTACAGATTTCTGCAGGAAAACATGAATCAGGTATTTTAAAGAGCTATTATAGTACTGAAAATATCACAAATCTTATACCAGCTTGATTGTAAAAACAAGGATTTCTAAAATATGGAACAATATCCAGCAAGGAAGCACAGCATCTTAAATTTAACATCTTATACATCTGACTTCAAAAAACAGAAGATGGAAAAATGATATTTTCAATGTAGGCATGGCTTTAGTATCAATGTATACTTAATAACTCTTTTGACCATAGAAAACAAACATACTGTGCCATCAAGTCTTATATTGCAAGTAGTAGTGACATCATTAATTGCTGAAAAGGCATAGAAAAAAATTAAAAGTATTACTCAACAAAATAAAGGAATTATCTAATTCCATGAAATACCTCCTGTTTCCACCGAAGGCAACTTTGCTGTTTACTTTATCATAGCCAGTTGGTTTTTTACAAACATAGACTTTCAAAAACTGCTTATGTGCAATGCAGCATGAATTTACATGTGATATCTGTTAAAGTATAGGAAGAATCCTATGAAGTATAAACCCACAAAATATATGCAATGTATTGCATTAATACAATTTTAGTTTATTCCGTAAAATGAGAATATTCATCATATTGATATCTACACAGGAAATACTTGCATAAATATTTAATGGATGTGTTTATGGTTCAAAATATTATATTTCTTATGTCTAGAAAATGAGAAGAAAACAATTATAATGAAGAAAATAAATATAAGTAATATGAAGGAAAAAAAGTTTGGCCAAGTCACATTTCCTATAGATGTTTTTGAAGTTCACTGATGTGAACTTTAAATTCCATAAACTTTAAGAGTAAACTTATTTCATTTAGTGGGTTCAAATACCAATGCTCAGATATGGTTAGAATAGTTATTTTCCCAAAGGAACTTTGTAGCTTGACCTTTTGATTTTATTCCAAGCCTTTTTAAAGTAGCACAACACCATCTGTTGGCACATTATGTGTTTATGTTTTTCCTGTGGAAACATCTTGGAACAAAGTTTTAGTACTTTTATTAAGATCATTTGAAACAACCTATTGGGATATGTAAAAAAGGCACTGCTGATTAATGTAGTTTTGGTTAATACATGATTGGTATCTGTTTTGTTTTTTACATGACAGCGTGTAATTTAGCATTGTGTCATAGAAGGCATAACCAAATAACCAAGATCTTTTATATTAGTCTTATAGTAGTAGACAATTTCTGTTTGTCTGATGTAGCTGGTGCTGCTGCCGCCAATGATTTTACAGTCTATTAACAAAAAGTTATATTACTGTTAAATTTTACTGATATGAATGCCTCTCTTCTGAAGTACATGATTGATTGCGAAGATATTCTCAAAGGCTAAAAACATCTGTGGCCATATCCACCTAGCACCAATCACTTTGAGACTTTGCTGCTTGTAGCATGGCGATGGAAGTAGGCAAGTAGGCAAGGAAGCAAGGCAGTCCATATGAATTTGTGATGAAAAGCATTACTTGAGTTGTTTAGCATATGTCTTTAAGGGGAGATAGTCCTTTCTCTTGTGGAATGTAAACCAGAAGAAATGCAAGTCCAAGCAAGTGCTAAGCTGTAGGGTTAAGCTGTTTCCTTGGTTGGTGTTCACTTCCCTGCTTGCTTTTAGAAATAGTGAAATGGAAGAAACTACTCTGTGCTAAAATACAGTGATGGTAAGCACAATCAAAATAATGCCAGCAATATAGAGATGGATTAGACCAAAATAATCAGCTTGCAGATGAGATATTGCAAAGCTATAGGGATCAAAGATGCTAATACCAAGGGAATGGCAAGGTGGGGTAATCTAGAGTCTGATGGAAGATTCACTTTGAACTCTTTCTTCCTTGATACATCACCAAATGACAGTTGCATTTATACACCATTTTATATGTTCCAAGCCCTGTTTAGATTCTTGAAATGCTGTACTGAGGAAAGTTTAGCAGCATCACTCATTCTTACTTTTGCTACCATGAAAGCCAGCTGATTTTCCCAGGAACACCTAATGGGCCTGTGGCTCAACCAAGATTGTTCTGACTCCAGCCTCATTATTGCTTTTTTTTTGTATATGCCCATCACCTTGATCTGGCCACTGGTGTTCTGAGATCCAGGCATCTGAATGGACTCCACAGTTACAAATAACAAGTCATAGAAAACAACAGAAGAAAGAGAAAAATCTAAATCCAGCAAAGATCCAGGTAGGAACATGTGAGTAACTTCTCAGAAGATACAGAGAGGAGGAGGCAGAAAAAGTAACATGTTTGACAAATAAAATTAGTTTTATAGGGACTGCAGGTTCTGAAATCTTGTGGGCACTCTCCATACCACACAATATGATTATTTTCAAAGAAACAAACCACAATTCTTGCAAAATGTATACCAGAAGCCAGACTTAGCTACCAGACAAAAAGTTAAAAAGTTGCACCCAAGTTCTTCCTTAGTTCGAGATTCATAAACAAAATGTGTTACTGAATAGCTACTGTAGAAGCATCATTTTCACAGCCTTAGAAGTTTCATTTGTTTTTTCTGAAGCAGTCATGACTTATCCAGCCAAACATTGTATCCTTATCCCTGCATAGCACTTCATATTTTCCTAGAAGCTCTAGAAATTCTAGTAAGATGTAAGGACAGTGTCCCCTAAAATAAACTCTATGATTACATCTTAGAACTATTAGGGTTTTTTTGGGGAAGTGTTTGAACTGGTCTGTGTCAGACTTCCCCAGAGATTTCTATAAGTGAATGGAGAAAATTTCCCTGAGCAAATATTGAATGAGGTCCACATTCTGCAGTCAGTTATAAATGTGCATACTGTAACAGCGAATGATCAAGGCACAAAGAATTCCTTTCCAAGGCAAAGATTTGTGTCATGGTTGCTGTAACACTAACCACTCTTGGTAGACACTCAGTGCATGAACAATGTAGCTCCTGCCTTTGGAGTTGCGTAGTATGTGACCCCTGTTGCAAGTATATTTCAGAGCCTCTCAAGCACAGTATTACACAGACCCCACGTCTGCCACTTATGGGTAGGTTCCCACCTGCTTGGAATCTGCAAATGGCTCTGTCCTGGTGCACCTGGCTACTCTTCTATACCTTTCACTCCCACTGCTCTCAAACTGTGTTGTGTTTTCTATGCACAAGTATGGCAGTGAAGCAAAGGATTTAGAATATTTGAACTAAATCTGAATTATAAATGAGAGGAAATCAGAAAACAGTTTTGAATATACTTTGCCTTTTTCCTTTTGCCACTTCTTGGACTCTTGAGTTTGGTTCAAGTCACTAACTAGGCAGAGGTTTTGGCATTGGGCTGCAGTCTTGATTCTTGCAATGGAGTTACTGTGCATAGGAATTCCCTTTAAAAATTATTTGTCATCATACACTGCCGGGGGGAAATTCCAGACTTTGTCCCCTCTTTCCTGACTTCATGGAGTAAGAGAAATACAAGATCATGTATTGATAAATCTGGTTTGGTACTGACACTTACATAATATGAATGTTGAATTTCATATCTGTTTTGTAGCTGTTACACAGAAAAACTATAAGTGTATACAAGCTACAACAGTAGAGATGCCTTAACTCATTTTGAACTATCCAGCTGCAGTAACTCAGAACTCAGTGAGGCCTAATTTATCCTCTTCTTTGATCCACTGTAAGCTCAACTCTGTTACTTCTAGTACTTCATCTAAGTATTTGCTACAGTGCACTCTGCAACCTGGAGATGCCACTGGCTTTTCTGAATTATTAAGTCCTTGTTACACATTCTGTAATCCACAAGAAAGGCCACTATCATTAATGTGCCTAAGGCTATGCCAATACCAAATATAAATTTTATTTTGGGGGGTTGCCACAGTAATTCACAAGAAAAAAAAAAGTTGGTCACTTTCTAATTTAAGGTCATTGGAGAACTAAATTTTGCAAGTTGGTATTTTGGCATTTTCTTTTCGGCATGTTAATAATGACTAACCAGGTAATTGCTTGGTCTGAAGATGATTCCTTCTTTTCTACCCTGCTATACAACTTCTAAGAAGTGGATTTGTTTGTGAGCTTCAAGCCATTCCAGACTAATGCATTCTAAACATGCAGGCTCTTTTTTAGCAGTTAAGGATTAGTTTTCTGAAATTAGCATGTAGCAAACAAATCATAACCAGTAAGCTATTGTGTTTTCTATCATAATTCTTGTTCTCATTCTGTAGACATTCCTCATAGACTAGTTAAGACTCTCCTGGACTTTATGTTGTTATATACTGTTTTGTTGGTATTTTTTTAAAGTACTTTTCTCACTAGATATATACCATACACAGTATAGCCATTCTGTAAATTTGCATCAGTGTCTTCTTTTAAAAAGAGAAAACATCACAAAGGAGAAACTGGTGACATTAGATATAAGAGGTAGGAAAAAAAGTAGAAGATTCCCTATAATGCTCTGTGTAAACACTTCTGTCTATCTAGCTATCACTGAAAAGTCAGTATTGGCTGCACTAGGTAGGTCTTTAATTAAAACACACTATTAGCCATGATTAATTTGCCTAAATGACCTAGTCATATGGATACTAATTCTAGAGTTAGATTTTTTATCCATACTGTAGTAAAAGCCTTCAATCTCAGTTCAAAATGACACTAGCACTTGAACTTCTGAATCCTGTTGTGCTCAGTGTAAGTTAGATTCTTAACTGTATGCTTTTTGAAAATATAAATCTCCTGAATTACTCAGACATTTTAAACCATTTCACTTACAGTGTTTTTCCTGGAGGTGTATTAAAAAACAAAAGTCAAAATATTTTGAAATTATGTAATCTTAATGTTTTACCCAGTACAGATAGGAATTTTGTTTGTGTGATAAAATCTAAAAATGGAACAGGAATACATGAATAATAATGAACTGCAGCTGTGCTACTGAAGGTGTTTATGAAATTGTTTTGATCTGTACTTTATTAGACTGATATACTAAACTTTCAGGTTCACAGAACATAATTGTACTGTAGCTTATATTATGTACTGTCATTCAGGAATATTAATTTGTTGATAAGTTCTCTTCTATCTTAGAAATCACTAAGCTCTCTGAAACTGATTATCTTCATAATATACTTGCTTAATCTTTATTGATGATATATGGGGGTTTTTTGTTGTTTTTAATAGCAGTTTGGTGTCAACATAATGTTTTTAGGAGCATTCTTTCTTCCAAAATGAGAAAAGGTCTGAATGATTGCATATTGCATCATTCTTGCCAATATTCTAGCTCTAGCTGACCTTTCAGAGCTATCTTTCAATAATGGAAGGACAATCAGACTTCCTATGAAAAGTGACACATAAACTGAAGTATTTGTGTGATGATACAAATCTAACACAGTGTTCACAAGTTCATGTTTGAAGCTGAAAAGTGCATGAAGTCAGGAGTATGTAAAGTTGGGTGCAGGTATTGATTGTGGAAATTAATTTATACTGGAAATAAGGACAACTTCCTATTATTAACATAATACAATCTTCCTTTTAAACAAAATGTTGTTCTTATTCTGAATGGCTCTTATATAAAGAGATATTGTGAAGGTAAAAGAGGTTAGTCTGGGTCTTAATCCTGTCTGTACTGTATCTCCCTGTTTTGTGGATTATTGAGACTGAGATCTATCTGAATTGCATTATGAGAAGGTAAACCTATTTAAATTAGAAATACCTGAACTCATAACCTGAAGATTTTCCCTCTTTTTAGTGCCAGTTGGATCTTTAATTTACACTGGGCCAATGTTCATGTATAATACACTTAGTGTTAGTAAAGTGAACCATAGCAATGAGTTCATCCATCTTGAGATTCTTCACTGGGTCCATAAAAGAGGAGTACACAGCCACATGGTTAACCTGCTACAAAACTGAATTGAGTAAACTCTGCAAGCTAAACATAAGGCTGAAAATTGCAGACTACACAGTTTGGTGTTAGACTGTGTATAAACAGATAAAAACCCCAGAAGTGTTGTATGAGGCAGACAGAGCCCACAGCACGCTACAAGAGGAGAGTGGGTGGATAAAATTCATTAGTGTAATGAATCAGAATCTGTGAACTTGGATGTGGTATGTCTGAAAGAGGTGAGTGAACTGATTTTTTTATTTGTTTACCTATTCACTCTTTTTTTAAAAAATGGAAGATCAGATTTATGGGTCACAAATATTTTGTTACTGAGCAGAGTGAAGCTGCAGCAATACAATTTAACAGTGTCTTACAGATTGGTAATATATGTATCTTTCATTCAAGTGAGTAGTTCCAGTCTAAGGTATTTTTTAAAGATGCATCAGTGCTCTCACTGCCTTAGAAGGTTTGTGCCCTGCATCATAGAGGCTAGAAACATTAAGATAATTTATGTTTATGTTGTTTATGAAGCATTGCCTCAAGAACACAGTATGTTTCAGAGGGTTTTTCCAGGTGTTCTTAAGATGTTGGCTTTAAGCCAGTTTGGACCATGCCTTCTCCCTCTTACTTCTGCACAATTAAGAGCATAAATAGTTGGCATTATATCAATCTTGGTTTAAAAAGGAATATCCTCTTATCAGGGAGTTTACTGTAAGTGGAGACAGACCCTGCTACTGCACTATCTCCTGGCCACCTGCTTTGACTATGTGATTTTGATACTCTTCTTGGAAACCAGAGTGTCTCCCAACTCTCTGTTTCATATTCTTTGAGAGATGATAATGATACAGTATAACTGTGTGAGAGCTGTTGTGGATTTATTATTGTAGTTGGTGAACATACCACGTGGACAGTTAATTATGTGGCATATATTGTACATTTTATATTTTGTCTCCTTTAAAAATTCCTTGAAGTGCTTAAAGCCAGGGTTAGGTGCTTAAGTTGTAACCTCAAATAAATAAATACATAAATAAATAATTGAATCAGGCAGTTTCAGATAATAAAGAGAGCTGGCTCCTGGGTAGAAAACACTTGTAAGCCTTAAACCATCAGAATCTTTAATAAAGGAGATGAAATAAAAGCCTCAAAGAATTTCTTCTTTGAAAAAAACCAAACCAAAACAACCCAAACTAACAGGATTTATGCTTGGTGAATTAGAAGCTTCATTATATATGGTACAAATCTAATTGCTGGGGAGCATTTTATTTACCTCTAATTGCTATTTAATAGCCACCGCACTTGTCATTACAGGTATGGTTACAAAAGTATGGCTACCTTCCACCAACTGACCCCCGAATGTCGGTGTTGCGCTCTGCAGAAACCATGCAATCAGCTATAGCTGCCATGCAGCAGTTCTATGGCATTAATATGACAGGAAAAGTGGACAGGAACACAATTGAGTAAGTAACCAGTACTGAACTGCTTTTGACTTTTATGTTTCAAGCAGGGTAAAATAGAACTGGAAAAACTGTATACCACATGAAGCAGGGTGACCAGAATATCCAAATAGTGTTACAGCTTCAGATGAGGAGTTAAAATGTCTCTCTCTCTCCTTGCCTTTTTTTTTTTTTTTTCTTCGTATTCTGTATTTCATGATAGCAGGTATTCACATGCCTAACTGCTGTCTGCCCTTGGACTTTACTTGTGATTGTAAAGAAAATGTTTCAGGGTTAACTAAAGAAAGGGTCAAAAGGTTATAAACGTGGAAGTGGAGAAACTTATTCAAAATTGGTAAGAATTCATGATGTTTTTCAGAGTGGAAAGAGTCTTTTCTTACTGGAAAATATCAAGTGTAAATTTCTTTATCTTCACTGAAACAAATTTCAGCACACTCCGCCAGACCATTCATTTAATGGTTTCCAGTAACAAAAGACCAGGTGTGGTCATTTTGACCTACAAGAAAATTGGAATAATTTTGCATGCCCTTTGCAATTCTGAAGTTGTGTAAGGCTAGCAGTGTTTGATTCTACTGACAGACTGAACACAGAGAAACTTTGTGAAACAGACCTATTAAAAGACACTTCCAAACAACTCTATACTATGCCAAATTTAACAGTGTGACAGGAAAAAAAAATAAATCAGTACACAATTAAGAAAACGTATCTGGGATTACTATTTGAAGTGCTTGTTGGACTCATTCCAGTTCAAATGCGATACAGATTGTCTTGTGATTTTAGAAAATGGTATTTTGCTTGAAAACCAAAAAAATAGCAAAACAGTACTGTCACTACATATCCAACAATTACTTTATTTAAATATGTTTCTACTACTTCTCTGAAATACTTTTTAGGATGGAAAAATAAATCCTCCTTCATTTCCCATTTCCCAGCCCCAACCGGATATGTCACATTTCATTACTCTTTTTCTATGAAGTAGCTTACACGAATGATTTTTCTATCATTTAGAATTTAGGGAAAAGACCACCCAAACTGCTGGCAAGATTGGAAAACTAGTTTTATTCCACTGGCATGTGCATTATTGCATTGAAAAACAATAAAGCAAAGCAGATTTTAGTGCTTCCCTAAGGGGAAGTGAGTTGATCACACATCCCTCAGTTTAAGAATGTAAAGGACCTTAGAACATGCAGCGCAATAGCAGTAAATGCCTTGTGAAGAGCCATGCACAGAAGTATGTTTATGATCCAATCTGCAAAGTAGAGACTAGGCTCTTTATAGAGCTTCAGTGACTGATCCTTGATTGGAGGGTGATGCTATACCAGTCACTCGTTGCCTTTTAAAGACACATTAGTGGCAGCATTGTAAGAGGTAATATAATTCACTAAAAGAAAAAATCATCTGTTCAGTTAGCAGTACTGAGAATACAGAAAATGGTAACCTAAAGAAAAGTGGAGGCCATCACTTAGTTTAGAGTGTCAGCTAGGGAGTTGCAAAAAAACCCAAACCCAAACCAAAAAGCAAACAGAAAATATTTGATTGCGAAGGTAAGTGGTTTATGTTTGCTAAATTGGGCTTGTTGGCCAGCATGTCAGCAAATTTGTCTTTACCTCTTCCATTCTGTAAGAGATGAAGGAATCCACCTATGCAACAGTCCAAAACATTATTTCCACTACCTGGGGGATATTAAGTTTTCCAAACCTTTCAATGAATGATTTTCTTCTACACAGAATGATGTATTAAGGCATGGTAATTCCTAGGTACATATAACTCATGCTGGATGAATTCTTCATTTACTTAAATATTTGGAGTTGCATTAACTTGAGTCAAGTGGGAACAGAACTGATTTTTAAACACTTGTCACATTTGCATTGGTGTTGAGAAAAAACTCAAATTACCATCAAGTAACACCACTGAAAATTCTTAGGAGATATAACTATATAACAAAGTATAAAATATTAAAATATTTTGTTTGTTTATGGCAGTATTTTGTAAAAATTTTAAATAATTTTTCCTTTCATCTACACAAAAATTATATGTACTGTCTTTTGGCCAGAAAAACTGTGATAGTTTACCATTTGTTTCTCTGTGATTAATACTTTGTAATCACACATGATGCTGGGATTACAGAATAAAAAGTAAAGTAGGAACGTCATAAAACAGTATGTTCTCATCTTGTGCATGAGGATTTACCTGCTTCAGTAGCATGTCTTGAGAAGAGATTATGATGTACCTTCTTGATCTTCAGAGGGACAAACAATTAAAAGAATTTATAGTAGTAACTTGATAGGAACCAGCTTTGAGGATATTAGCAGACGAATAATGTCCTGTAGCAACATCATCAGAAGTCTCCTGGGGGACTTTTTTTACTCTGAAAGAAAGATAATCCCTCAGTGAGCATTTTGGTATGCATAAATATGAACAGTGTTCTTCTTCCCCTTGCTACTCACCATTCATTTGGTTTTGCTATATTTTTAAATACAAAAGATGAAGGTAGAAAGAGATGTCAGGATAATGGTGTAAGAGGATAAGAGATGTTCTGAATACAAGTATCATGCCAGTGGCAAAACCAATGAAAATACTGTCTAACATTTGCATGGGGTGCCACAGTATTTTCTGTGATTTATTTATATATTATCAAATGTAGTCAATGATTCATTTAAAATGACATTTCTGAAAATTGACCCACTGTTGACATCCTGGTCTTTCACATCCCTAATCCAAACATACTAGATAGAAAAAGACTAGTTTTCAAAACATGTTTTGCAGTTTGAAGGGGTACATTACAAACTTCTTGGTATAGAGATAGAATGGTTGTGTATAGGATGCTGACTAAATCTGTGCAATAGCAACTAAGCAATCATTTTATTTTAAAGTCATCCTTTATAAGTAAATGGCAAATGTGCTTATTTTAATGGTCAGGTGATCTCCTAACCAAGTTTAATTCAAGATTCTTAATCAAGATGTAATCATATTTATGTATGAAGTATGCTATTTATATATTAATTATCAGTCACAGAGTAAGAGTGAATGATAAACTTTGAGCTACTCAGAACAACTCAGTGGTCTGTTTTATCAGTAAATGTTTTTGTACAAAAGCTATACATAAGATCTTGTACCCTTTGCAAACATTCAGTGAGAATCCTTGCAGATTAATCATAGTCAGGAACAGGGCTGAAATATAGTATCTTACATACTTCTTTGACTGCTTCCTATTACTTAGAGGAGTTTCAGTAAAGCCCTGTAACAGCAGAGTACAGTAGAGAAGATAAAGATCTTTAGAAAATATATCTATCTCTCCTCACAAGAAGTTTAACAGTACAATTCAGAAGTTCTCTTAAATAAATGTCTGCAGGTTTTCCAGCCACTGAGTCAAGTTGCACTAAGTCAAGTTGTACTCTACCTTTTGTTTTCCTTTTTTTGCTATAACTCTGCTAAAAATACCCCAAAATCACCACCACCATTATATATGATAAGCAGCAGTTTTGGTTAGAGATAAACAAGATTGTGGTGGGAGCGTGGAGGGTGACATTTAACCAAAGGTAAGTTTTTTTTAATATTTTGGTTCATTTTGGTCTAATGAACTTTTTCCTGAAGGCTTACGAAAGTGAGGAGACAGAAGGAGATTCTTCTTAACCCTCAAAGAACAGAATATAGTTAGGCAACTGACTTGGATTATGAGAAGTTGAGTTTCATCTCTCTGTCTACTGGAAGAGCATTACAGTTTTGCTGCATGTTGTTATTTTAATATTTTCAGATTTTCTGTGAGTCTAAACTGTTTGTAATTCTCTTGACATATATGGGTCCTCAAGATTCAAACTAATGGAGCAAAGAGAGGAATTTGCTGTGACATAGCCTACAGATAGACATTAGTCACAATTAAGCCTCTTTATGGAGTACTAATAAAATATTAATTCTGTGGGGCTGCTGTATAAAGGATTTCTACAAGTTCAGAAATAAACAGATGAAAGAGTGGAAAAGTCATTACCAATATGCATCTTTTTTTTTTAAAATGAAAACAAATTATGTCTTAAAAATTAATTAAACCCCAACAAGCAATCAAGAACATGGAAGACCTTGATCATATTATGTTAAAAGCAGCTGTATTTGGAAGAAAATAGAAATGAGTGGTTTATTTGTCAATTCCCTTCCAGGTGGAAGAGTATATTACACAATAAGTATCCCCAAATGTCATGAACTTTAATGATTACTGCTGACAGAAATATTCTTCCCAGTCACTGTGAGAACAATTAGATTAAAAAAAAAATAATAACATATTAAAAAGAAAAAAAGGAAAAATTGTATGCAGAAGTTGTTAGCATTTTGCCTCATTTCTGTGCTAGAAAATACTGAACTCCAATACTAATTATGTTAGTATTTGTTTAAAATTCTGACTGTTAAATTTAGCTCAGCTAGATCTAGGCGATGGATTTAGTGATAGTTCAAATCTTCAGATGCAAATTACATCTTTCCTGAAATTTACATGAAGGTTATTTTCCAGAAAGTTACTGGACTACTTGTGCAAAGGCTTCCATTTGATTTATATTAGAATTTATGTTATGTATGAACCACAGTCCCAGTCCTCATGTAAGAACAGGAAGAACATTAGTGGGCCAGCGTAACATGGAACATCCTCTGCCCATCGAAATCAACAAGGATACAAGCATAATATTCTTAATAAGTACATAACACTTCAAAATCAAATGTTAGAACAAATTGTGACTGCTTTAATTTTAGAACACATTTATTTTGTTTTGTTTTCTTAAAAAATGGTTTGTCAGTAGTTCTAGTAAGATAATACAGTGCTGACTTTTGAATCTTGCAACCTACTGTTCTTGACTTTTTGTATTAAATCTTAAGTGTAAAACATTTCATGCTATTTCTGTAAGAGAACTGAACCTTTGTCAAAACTTGAGAGATTATTTCAATAACAGCTTTGAAGATTAACTTTTAAATTTACAACTTGGAATATTTACACTTATCTGCTCCTGTCTTGCAAGTGAGCAAACCCTGTTATTAAAATAGTTCTCCATCAGTTATGTTAAATAATTTGTACTCCTTTCAGGGGAGGAGGCCTGATTCAATTGATTTAAAGACATTGACCTTCAAACAGTACAATTATAAGTGATATATATTTTATACAAGACCCTAACTTCTTGTACAATGATTCTAAGAAAGTGTAATAGTTACTTGATTTTGCATTATTCCTTGCTTCTCTCTTTTGATGTAGCGATATCACCTTAAGGTGAGAACACAGATCTTTTGTTACATATGTTTTTTCTGCAATATGTGTGTGCAGTTTCAACAGCATAATTTAAATATATCCTGTCATTAAAATGCATGCTAACTGCATGCTGATCTAACATGCACTGCGAAAAAGTATTACAACACGTCTAAAAGTTTTTTGAGGTCTGAGCCAAATCTAATCATTTTCTGAAGTGTAAATGTGATATTATTTTACTAAGAAGAAGAGAACTACCCTTTGGTCTGTGACTAAAATCTGCTTTTTTCCTTCATTTTCTTTTATTGATAAAACAAATTAAATTTTTCAACAATATTTCACCCCAGAAATTACTAGTGTCTACTTTGTTATATCAACACTTCTTTTAAAAAAACCCAGGAACCTGAAGTGAAGTTGCAGGGTGTTTAAGCAAATGCTGGTGAGGTGAAGTTTTCTAGATTCTTCAGTATTATCTTTGCAGACTCTAGGGAAAGAAGATTGTCTTACTTGCAAATGACAGGTTTATGTGTCATGCATTCTCTTTTACTTATTCTGACCAGAAATTAGAGCAAAGCATTCTATGTTTCTTATTTGAAACAGGTAAATATGAACAAAGTGTCTTCAGGCAGTCAAATTCGTAAGTTTTGGCTTCCTCACTTGCACTACTTGATGGATGTGTCACCCATCAAAGTTTTTGCAGGCGCTTCTTTAGGCAGGAACAGCCTTTATCAATGTAAATGAAGTGCAATGCCATCTTGGTACAATCACTAAAAATGTGTATTTTCCCATGGGCTGGTGAACTTAACTCTTACTTAGGCATTTAAACAGTAGTTTGCTATATATCCATAGCTACAGCACATATGAAGAGTTAGAAGTCTGGCTATACTTTCAAACCTCTTCACACTGATTTATGAAAATGAGCATGGCCAATTTTGTCTGGGTTAGCCATTCTCTAAAACTTCATTTGGTATACAATATGGCTTGTGTTGTACTAGTAGATGTAAAACTTACAATACAAATTTCATTCCTTGAGTACAGAACTGAAAAATCAACAATTTCATTAGATTGTGTAATTTTTTAAACACACACACACACACACACACACACACACACACACACACACACACACACTGCTCCTTTGTACTGTAAATATTCCATATTTTCTTTTGGATAAAACAAGATGGTTTTCTTTATTTTGAATATATTGAACTAAGAACTGCAAAAGATGAAAGATGGTTGGTTGGTTGGTTAGTTATTTTTGAGTTTTTGTTACCTGCGCATGTTTTAAAAGGAGCCTAGGTTCTGAGATGACACTTCAAATGACTTTTCTGTCATCCAGTCATACATACAGCTACTGTGTGTGTATTTATTTACAAAGCAATACTTAAATGACAATTTAATGGTCAGATATTCATTCATGCAAGCCTGAATATAGGGTATGACTACTCTTATTGTAAATACCATCGGAAAACTATAGCTTCTACATCAGTGATTATTTGGCATAATGGAAATGAAGTCAAATGAAGTGGAAAAGTAACAGAGGAGATTTGTCTTTTACTTATGCAGTGACTGTCTTCAGTCTGGCCAGCTTTACCATGGTAAATTGTTCTGCAGCTATTCAGCTCGTATGAAATAATAACTTCAGCTGAATTTTGTTCACTTTAACTCAAACTAAATAACCCCGTATACTACAAGTGAGAAAGAGTTTAATGATACTGCAGATGAACTCATGCTTTTGAATTACATATCATCCTAATTTTCACATACTTGGAATGCTTTTGAAGTTTTTGAAATATTGGAAGATATTGAATTATCAAAGGCCACTGGAAAAGTTAAGCGGCTGCAATGATAATTTTTGTTGTTTAGACCTTTTCACCTTGATTTTGTGCAGAGCATTAAATATGCTTAAATAGAATGCTTGAGTTAAATATCTCCACTAGGATCTTACAGTTGCAATAACATACTCTCCATTGTGTAGAAATAGAATAACATATAAGAACTTAGTAGTATCATAAATTTAGGAGTTTCAGTATCTTGAATTTTAAAAAAAATAATTCTTGCATCTGACTGCACTCTGATTAAGAGAGTCTGAGCCTTCTTTAAATATGATGACAATGACACAAAAGAGAACAATCAAAGAATACAAAGAAAAAATTTAGAAACTAGTGATTCAACTAATTCTTTGTATGTATACTTCACCTTCAGCAAGCAAGCTAGTAATGCAGATCATAATTACCTTGAATGAAACAGAACAAATGACTGACTGTGAAAGCCCTGTCCAGTTGAGAAGTCTTTGTTCAGAGTTTATAACAAAAGAAAACTAGGAAAAATAACAGCAAATAAATTGGTTTTAGAATGTCAATGGGATGCTATGGATATGTATATATATATATATATACTTCCACAAAGTACACATCTGGTAACAAGGTAACTGTTCCTTTTCTTACTCATTGTTGCATGTAGACAAAAATTGATAATAACGTAACTTCAAAAAATTATGGTTTTTGGTTTTTTAGTTGGGTACAGTGGTTATGATTTTTCTTTCATGTTGCTGTGTGGTGCTGTTTCTTACAGCTGGATGAAGAAGCCTCGATGTGGTGTGCCTGACCAAACAAGAGGTAGCTCCAAATTTAACATTCGTCGGAAACGCTATGCGTTAACAGGACAAAAATGGCAACACAAACATATCACTTACAGGTACCAAAGATATTCATATACATATGTAAATGTTACTAGTAGTGCTGACTTTTAATTTAAAGTAAATATCATTGCCTGATTATTAATTTTTTAATATTTGGAGTAGTTTGTTATTAATATGTGACAGGAAAATACTGATTTGGATACCTCTTGGATAAGTGTGTATGTGCTACGTAAGAACCAAATTACTTTCCTGGATAAAAATGGCATGCATTTAGTAACTGCTAAATTCTCTGAAGCTTTTAGCATTGATTTAACACCCAATAAGTCCCTCAACTTACCTTTCAGCCCTCTTGGCAGCTTCTTGGGAAACATTGCTCTGGAACTAGAACCACTGTAATGAAATGCAGATCTCTAATATACGTATGTAAAATAGATTATTGAAAGGAGTCAGTCTCTGGAAAATGTAGGTGCCTACCAGTCTGTTCTGAGTATAAAGGAATTTGTTTATAATTTTGTGAGTCACTGATGCAACCTTTTCCTGCCTACATGATGATGGCAAATAGAGGGTATCTCTATAACTCCTGAGTCTGCTGTGTAGTTTACACAGTATGTTGCTCACTGTCAAAACTGATCTTTGCAGGGAAAGTTAGGTATGATCTGTGTACTTACTAGAGCTCTGTCAACCAAAGAAAGTGCTACATATATAATATAAAATCCGTAATTTGTCAGCAAATCAAAGATTCCAATACATCCTGTGTGAAAATTTACACAGCCTTGTTGGGATTCCTATAATATCTAACAAGGGTAAGTTCTGAGGGATAAAACAGTTTTAAAAATTTGTTAACTGGTGCTATTATTTATGAACCCATATTAAGTATTAAATTTTAAGTTCATAAGCTGTAATTGTCATATAGGCTGTTCTTCATACCACAGTGAAGAGATATTTTTATTAGGAGGTCTATGTCAATAGTATGGCTTTGTCTAAATTGGAGAATTCTAAGGTAAGACATTACACACTAATATAACTTCAAGCAATAGAGAACTAATTAACTGCCTTGAGATTAGTATGTTGCATCGGCTGGAGTCTTTTACTGTTAATGTAAATGTAATGCATAATTGGTTAGAATAAGAATGCCCACCTGCAGAACTTTACATTTATCTGCATTTTAAAATGCAAATATAGTGTGTGTGTACATACATCATAAGGCATGCATGGTCACATACAAATACGTGTGGTTTTCTGTAGCTCTGATTTGTACAGAGTGTGATTCTCTATTTCATTACAGGATTTTTTACAACAGTCTATAATCCTATTGCTTGTATATCTTTTGTACTGTCACCCAGGGCATTAATCATAATAACAAACAAGGGTGACTGGTATGAAACTATGTGGCAACTGTCTAGGAATCTTTCTCACTTTGAAGAATTTGTAGCAATTCTCTGCCTTCTGCCTTCCCTCTTGTAAAATGTTCACACTCTCACTTTGACAAGACCTTCAGTCAACCAGAGCTTTCAAGTGAATAAGCCTATAGTATTTTTTGTAGTGAATTATAAAAGGTATTTAAAGTAGAAAACCAAAACTTTATTAGAATAAAAAATGTTATATTAATCTTTCTGAATTAAAAAATAAATCAAATAAGGACACCAAAGAATTAAAATTCTTTACATGCTGCTTCTCACTTGCTTTGTTCTTGTCAGTAATTCCCTGCTTACAGGCTTAATACCAGTTAACTGAATGACATTTAAAGTTGCTTTGTTCCCTCAACTTTTGATTATATCCCTAGCATCACTTCTCTGCTCCACTTTTCTCCCAATTCTTAGTCTCTTTATAACCTGCAGGTGTCCAGCTACATTGTGTGTCTTCCTGGCCAGTCAAACTTTGTAGTCTAAAGTGTGCCTGCCTAAGCAAACTTAGTAATTCCTCCAAAGAATTAGGAATTTCTCCCTCATTACAGTGTCTGCTACCTCTTTCACTTTTCTGGAAAACAAAGCCAAAACCACAGCACCACAAAAAACACTACCAAAACCAAGCTTCACTCCCCCCCCCCCCCCCCCCCCCCCCCCCCCCCCCCCCACCAAAAAAAAAAAAAGACAAAACAGAAAAAAAAAAAAAAAAAAACAACACACTACCA
>WTSP01022979.1:0-51250 GCA_025331215.1 Actenoides lindsayi
TAGTATCTCACCTTACATGCCCTGAATTTTTCTTTAAATGTATAATTTTTAGTGGCAGATAATGCCCCATCTACAGTCCTTGTCAGATTACCAATTTCATATCAACATACTAGATGAGATGTCTTATTCATCCAGTTATACATAACTTCTTCCTGACATTTGGGCAGTTATATTCAAATAAATAATGTATCCACCAATGATTTTTGAATGCATGCTATGTAAACAGATTGAAGCAAAAAGTCATCTTTACCAAGTAGCATCACCTCATCCAAATAATTTGAGGGAATTGGTTTTCACATCATAATAGTATAGTAGCTTTACATTTGCCTACGGCCTTTAGGTACCCTAGAATATGAACAGAAGAG
Organism: Actenoides lindsayi; assembly: GCA_025331215.1. Classification (NCBI taxonomy): domain Eukaryota; kingdom Metazoa; phylum Chordata; class Aves; order Coraciiformes; family Alcedinidae; genus Actenoides; species Actenoides lindsayi. The sequence goes on from WTSP01022979.1 coordinate 366, forward strand.
ATGGCTTCTGTAAGTGATCCTTCAAAGATGAAGTTCTTTTAAATAAGCTTTTTAAAAGCAGGATCCCTTTCTTTCACAGGTTTGGCTATAGACAATGTGAAGAAGTACTGCTACTTCTGCTTGATTGGCTGATTAATCTTTTCCCTGTATTTTTGTTGTTTATGGCTTTATCCCCAACAGCTTTTTGAAAGATCAGCTAATCCCTACCATGTATTCTGTGTTGATAACTTTGTTCAGAAAGTGTGTCACATATCTAAATTTCAAGTAGAAAAACTATGTTTTCATTTTGGTGACTGCTATAAGCTGCTGTTCAGTCCAGATGGACATGCTCTGTAGAAACCACCTGAAATGGTTGATAGTGGATCTCTTGGACGTCTCTGTTAACAGTTTGTTTAGGCAATATTTGCCTACACATCTCTCACAGGACACTTTTGTTTGCTTTAACCATCTCATCTGTCTGAACTGTTACTGACTTTTGCTACTGCAAAGAGTAAGAAGATTAAGAAAATCCATGCATTGTTGGTAGGATCATTGCAGTCACATTGCATGTGATGAAGTACTGTTTGTTCATTATTTTTTTTTAGTTTGTGGGCTTAGTTAAGTTATTTTTTTATTTATTGATATTATTTCCAGGATCTCATTCATGTTCTTGAAAGCGCACTGTATCTTGATCCTTTTAAAAGCCCCCTTTTTGCTAGAGCAGGACAAAGCTGTTCATCAAGACTTCCAAGCTATCACTTGAAGATAAATTGAAAGACAAAGCTGTTCCATTGCAGAGATCTTAAAATCAGTTCAGGGTAAATGGACATTGTTATAAACAAAATTAATTTTATCACATGCAAACCAAAGCTTATTCTTCCGAAGCACTAGCAGCTTGATTGTGTGTCTTTAAGATGTATTGTTATAGAAGTCCAGAAGCTTGTGTGTCTGCTACCTGGGGATATGCATATCATCTAGGGGGTTTTGTGTGTTAGCCTATAGACTGTTTATTGGCTTGTCTTCTCACATTTCTTCCTGTGATTAATAGAAATTTGATGCTTAAAAGCCTAGGTAGTTGAAAACAGTGATCTGTGCAGTAGAACTAGTTTTTTTTTCAAGAATTATAGTAAATCTTTAAAAAAGAAAAAAACCCTCAACCAACCAAAAACCAACAACAAAAACAAAGAAACAAACAAAACAACAACCAAAACAAACACCCTTTCTTTAATTATCTGCTTAACAGTTTGATACTTTAGGGTATGTTTTAGTATCACTTTTCAAAAGCAGAATTTAACTTCCCTCCCCTTCCCTCAACTTACCATATTGTTACATCACATTTACAACTGATTTATTAGATAAAATTCAAGACCTAGTTTAGGTATCGGCTATTAGAAGGAACTAATTTTGTAGATACTTAACTGTTCTGTTAATTGGTGCGTTAGAGCTGTTTATGACAAATTTGTCCAGAGGGTAACCAATTTAATTGTGTACTTTTGGTAATTGTCTTCTAGCTGCTAAACATATAATACTCTAGGAGCTTCAATAGCTCACTCTGTGACAAAGGCCAATGAATTCCATCATGGTATTAGCAGCAGAATGCTGCAGAATATCCACACAGGAATTGTATCCAAACTTAATCTTTCAATTTGCAGTTGAAAGTTAAGTGCCCTTACCACCATTTCCTATTGGAAGATGAGTCATGTGTGCACTGCACAGCAGGGTACTTACACCTGTATGTTACATATTTGAAACTGTAGCTAATTTGTAGACAACACCTTTAAAAACATCTGACAGAGGCTTTCCCATTATAACAATGCCATCTTTATAAATGGTGACATGTTAACAGGATGGAGAAGAAAGTGTTCTATAGTGTTAATTTGCTTAATGTGTATCCATTAATTAGGGTGAACAAAAATAATAAGCCAAGCTATATATACCAGTGTGTTAGGATGATAACAATTGTCTTTAGATGACATATTCTTAACGATATACCATCCCAAATACTCATGAACGCTTTCTCAGTGTGGTGATCTTTGTGATTGTGATCTAATGTCAGTGAAAGTGAACATTACTGGACTTGTGAAACATAAACCAAAAATTTCTTATTTTTGAACAGAATATTTACGGCATGTTTAGTAGCTCAGGGAGCTTTTCTGTAGTGTCTTAAAACTATTTAAGTATGGGGTTCTTTTTCTCAATAAGGTGTTTTGTCAGTCTTCCAGTTTATGGTGCCTGTGAATTTGACCAGAATGTTCTTTGTGTCTTTTCATCCCTATCCTAGAGTATTATCTTTGTGTTTATTCCTCCTACAAAGCTGGATTTAGGATCCATCCACTCCATATATGCTGTTGTCCTAAACTTTTCTTCTCTATTAAAAACTAGCTAGACACAATTACTCTCTTCTCTTAGAACTATATAAAGCATATCTTTCAGTTTATTTTGAAAAATTATGTGCTTATATGGTGTCCCTCACTGTAAAATAAATTTAATTTGCAGTGGTTAAATAGTGCAGTAATCACATCTTAAGGCAGTCATTTGGTTTTGTGTTCATCTTCAATGAATAATACTGTGATATCCATTCGATATAACCAGCTGGAGTTATTGTTTATCAAGCATCCATTATTGAGCTTGCCAGGTAGCAACCATAGCAGAAAGAAAACCAGACTCAACAGTATTTTGAGAAACAGAATATTGAAAAAATCTAGATGCCCAGGGGGTATTATCAAATTTTTTTGCTTTTTTTTGCTGCCCGTCAGTTTTCCCTGTATAGGTGGATAAGCTTTTCTTTTTTTTTTTTCCCCTTCTCTCTCTCTTTTTTTTTTTTTTGTGAAGAATTGACTTGCTTGTCCTAAATGCTGTACTATTAAGTAAGGTAAGTTTGTGAAAATAAATACCTACTTTGTAGAAAAAAATCTGAGAAATGGAGTCTAGATTGGGGATTAAGGTATAAAAGGCTGCTGTTCCAATGGGGGGTGGGAGAATAGAATGTGATGTTTAGGATATCTGTTTAGATTCAAAATGAATAACCTGTGTTTTAAAAGACAAATGCTTTCCGTGTGTTCTCTTGCTTTGGTCCCTTTTTTCATGTTTCCGTAGTAGTCAAAGTATATGAGGAGGGAAAAGAAGGGAAAATCAAAATTAATGCTCACACACCATTAAATAAGCACCTTCTTTTCTTTTTTTACTTCCTCCACCAAAAATTTGGATGATATCCTTCAGCAAACACAAGTTACCAGATAGAATTTGACAGTAACTGGCTAAAGTTTTTCTTATAAAGACAGAAGTTACCAAGCTTTTTGAATGACCAATCCTCTTTCTTTTTTTCAAATGGACCAGCAGGTATCTTCATAAGGAAACGTGTTTGAAAATGTAAAGATAGCGTGACTTTTGTGCTCACTACTATAGGTTTGTAGCCCACCAGCTGAATATATGAGAGTTAATGGTCTTGGAAGTTGTGCTGACGGAAAAAATTGATAGAATAAATAGGTACATTAATCAACTATTTAGAGTAAGATTAAAAATAAATTGAGTATCAGTATAGCTGGTTACTTTGTGTGCTGGATTTTCAAATACTGAGACAAATGAAAAAGCTACCACTTGAATATTTGTCAGAGGTCTTCACAAAACTTAAGTCGATGATTTCTTGAAGGAAGTATCAGTGTGACTGTGGTCATTTCAAACTGTGGTCATTGTAAAATGTCTTGCCTTCTAGAGCTATGAAGACGAGAGGCGGAGTCGGTCAGAGCTGGAGGTTAGATGCCAGCGTTTAACACTGGAGCTGGCTGATACAAAGCAGATGATTCAGCAAGGTGATTACAAACAAGAGAACTACGATAAAGTAAAATGGTAAGTGTCTTTATAGTTCGTGTTCTACTAACATACAAATGTTAACAGATAGATTGACTAGGGCTTCCAATTTGATTCTTGGTTTATGCACACTGCAAGTATTTTTCCTTATCTCAATCCACTAATGGTTCAATTATCTCCTGTAGTATATTGCAGTCGTAAAATGAACAACATTTTTCAATCTGATGCATCAAGTTATCTTCCTAAAAATTTATACTTAGGGTTTTACTGTGTTTTCACAAGACACGACCAGTCTGTTTTGCAGCTAAAGAAGTGAGAGCTGTTGATGTCAAGCAATTTAGAAAAGTACTCTCTTTTTTTGTTTGGTTGGTTTTTTCCCCCTCCCCTCTTTTTTTTTTTTTTTTTTTTTTTTACTTATTTAGAAACAATGAAAAGGTACTGTGCTCTGCTGTGTGGTGCCTAAATGGTCAATTAAGAGGGTAGGACATTGGCAATTAATATTTACACCTTGTAATATCCTTGTAACCATAAATTTGAGAGGACTGTTACCAGAATGCTTTGTCAGAGAATCTTAGGATTACCTTGGTAAATTCACTTAACTGCAGGAATTTCCGGAGTCTCTCTTTTTTTTTTTTTTTCAAAATACAGTTTCTACAGTTCTAGCCTATGATTTGAGTGTCCATCTTGTAAACAACAATTGCAAAATAGTGAAAATGGGCTTCTTATATTCACGCTCCTAGATATGTACTTCCAAGTCCAGTTCCCAAATGACTTTTTCAGTGTACTTGCAAGTACAAGAAATCTGGCCTTTGGCTCTTCTATTGGGGAATAAATTGAAAAATGGGGATTATGAATAGAAAACACCCTGTCAGTTCCTTAGTTGTTCATGCTGAATGAACTCTGGCATGGTTACTAACACAAATGACTTTGCCACTAAGTCTTCTGAAGGAGAGTCAGTCTTCTGAATAGCTGTTCACAGCTATATGTACTAAAACAAACTTGGAATCTACCTGGAAGCTCATTGCAAATAGGATGGATTGATGCTATGGTTTGCTTCCCGTGTGCAACTGCATCTTAATAAGTGGATTGTAATAACGTTCATATGAATGGGCCCAGTGTTTAACACTGTGCATTTAAAATAGTCTTGAGTTGAAAAAGGCATGAATGAACGTGCCAAAACTGTATTTGGGAGAGGAGGTTGTATTCATCTGTGTAGGCACAGATGAAGGGGAGGGGAGAGCGCTGTTGGCATGACTGCGTGAGGATATTTGGGAGCATTGCAGGAGTAAATCACTTCCAGGCTCATTTCTGCTTTTAAAAATACTGTGTCAAATCTTCTACTTCTGGTGTACTACAAGTTATCTCAGTTTTAAAGTTATGCTGTGCTTAATATAAAACTGGTTAGCTTTGTTTCCAAACTGCAAGCTCATACTGGCTCATTCATTTTGCTGTTCTGACAAGGTCAGATGGAGTGGAGACATAGACCTGCTTCTTTGTACATTTGGAAAGCACTCCTATTCAGGACACCAACATAATTTTTGTGCCATGTATATTTTAAACATGAGAGGAGTAGTCCGACCCCCTCTGGTATCGAGGGACTGTATTCAAGGGAGAGTAGCAACTGAGAACGAGTACACATTGCTTTCTGTTTGATTAGGAAGATAGGAATGGAATTGCTTTGCTTTTTCATCAGATTTCAATGTCTGCAGAAGATTTGAGAGAATGTCATAGGAAATAACCATAAAAGCTTGATAAAACTACAAGAATGGACAAGGGTGCTTACAGTTCATTGTGAAGAGAAATGTATAGCCCATAGCCCAACGCACTAGAGAAGAATAATCCAAGGAGGATTGAAATATTTTAAGATGGGCATTCAGGATTGGTTTATTACATTATAGAATTATATTTAAATACTTAGAAACAAAGAAAATTCATATAAGAAGATACTGTTGCATGTGTTAATAACTTAAAGAGGTAAGATCATCACTAATTACCCTATGAGTGACTGTTTGGTAGAAGTCAGTGTCACGAACTGAAAGAAGGCTGAGAAATTACAAAAGCACAGGTGTCTCGTTCATGAAACTTTATGCATCTGATAGTTTCACTTTATTTTAACAGTGAACGTGATGGATTTGAACATGATTTGTCAGAACTCAGAAGAAAATACGAAATATTAGATGTGTCACATAAAGCACAAGCTAAAGAAAGAAATGACTTATCAAAAGAGGTAAATGTAAACTCAATAATTGTTTATTTCTTCCCCTTGGGAATTTGCTGCTTTGTCTGATCAAGTCTGTCAAGATCATCTGTAGGATCATGAAATAATTTAAATTAAAATGATCCTCAGGAGATCAGCTGGTCTAACTCTCTCATGCAGCATCAGGTTGCTTAGGGCTCTGTCAAGTTTTGAGTATCTCCAAGGATGGAAATTCCACATCCTTTCTGGACAATCTGTTTGTCCACCCTGTTTGTGAAAAAGTTTTTTGTAAAAATCTAATCAGAGATGTTGCAGCTGTTTTTTCTTGCTTCTTGTCCTGTCACTATGCGCTTCTAAGTCTGGGTCTTTCTGTGCATTCCAACTGGATAGGTGAAGATAACAATAAGATTTTCCCCACACAGATTTCTCTTCTGAAGGATGAAAAAAACCGCCAGCATTTCTCTCAACCCCTCGTACATCATGTTCTACAGTCCATGTCCATGTAGTGCTCTTCTTGTCTTGCTCCAGTATTTTAATGCATAATTTCATGTAGAACTCAGAATGAGACATGGCACACTAAATACACTCTCTCTAATACTGAACACAGAATAGTAATTTTATTCAACCTATTGTCTGCACTGTTGCTAGTATAACCTAGTAGGCAGTTGGCCTTCTTTGCTGTCAGGGCACACTTCTGCCTTATGTTTAGTTTGTTTAGCTGCTATTTGCCTATCCAATCCATATTTTGCTAGTTCTCCCATAGGCGTGTTAAGGGGGATGGCTGAAAGCCATGCAAAAATCCCAGTAAATGGCATGGACAGCCATCCCTCACTTCCATAAAGCCAACTTTTTTTTCACGTTTCCTAGGCACTTTTTGGCTTTCGAAAACCCCTACTAGTTGTTTCTAGTCACCTTTTCCTCCATATACATGGATATGGCTCAAAGATTGATTAGGATTAGTTATTCACCTTAAGTAAACTAGTTAGGATAGAATTATCCAAAACTGTTGCAATCACTAAGAGATTATTCACTTTGTCTGATGTAGGTATAACTTTGCAACAGCTTTTTGGGAGGGTGAAGAGGCTTTTACTGAGTCATCATTGACTAATTATCAGATCGTTTGTTGCTCAGTGCAGCTTCAGTGCAAAAATAAGATACTTTCTTAATCTGTGTTTCTGTATAGAAATCTTTCCAGGAAACACCAACAGAAATAGAGAAATAATTAATTGGTTCTTCTGGATTGATTTATGAATATATTTTTCTAACGTGATATGAAAGGGGCACTGCATGGGTAGGTTGTTCTTGACTTCTGTGCTGGTCCAGGCAAGAAGGGAACGGAGGATCTTTGCACGTTAAGACTTTATCAGCTGAGTAAATGAAGCTATTTACACCTGGGGGAATTCAGGGGTGATAATGTTCCTAAGTGTGTGTGTTTATCACAGTGTTACAGATAAAACAGTGGCTATGACTACCACTTAATATGTAATATTCCTCTGCCTAATTTTGCAGGTAGCCATTCATTAACTCTATACTAAATTACTCTGAGAGGGAATAAAAGTAGCACTACTTTAAATCCATGGTTGGTTTTGTGTATGCTGATCACTAATTCTGGATGGGAAGAGCACACAATTCTATTCACATAGTCTTTATTCCAGAGGAGATGGATCTAGAGGGGTAGTAACTCCTAGATTTCTGTCTTTATGTAGTAATCCATGGTGTCTGTGTTTACTGGTATACATATAATCTGTTAGCTGGAGAGAGAGAGAGGATAAATGTGGGGTTTTTTTCTTAAATAAAATAAAGTATAGGACAGGCATTTATACCTCAGCTGCTGTGGTGCACAGCAAGTGGGCAGATGGAGAGAAACATGCCTCTAAAAGCAATTTTTTCTGTATGAATTTTCAGCTGTTTAACAAATTAGTCTATGTCTTTGACTTGAGTATCTTCCTTAAGTAACCATTAGTCCTTTCATGACTCAGGTAGGGTTGTAGCTTGGGGGGGGCGTGTTTCTGATAAGCTGTTCATTTATCATTCTTTCAAGTTGGTACGTGACATCAGGAACTCAAATGCCAAAATTATTTAAGGTGATAAAACCACATTTTCTGTCATGATTAAGGAGCTGGGCCACTCCTGTGCCATTATGCTCTGTGACTGTTTTCTGACAGAATTCACCTTGAATAGATGGAGACTACTTTCCCACACCACTTCTTGCGGTAGTGAAGACAACTGATGTGGTGACTGGGTGGCTGGGTGATTCTGGTGGCTGTTAAAGAGGCTCACAAGATATTAATGTTTCTACTTCAGCATCAGTTCAGCCTTCAGTAGCAACACTATGTTAAATGACAGTTAAGGCATGCATAACCCTCTTTGCCCTTGGTGCTGGCCTGGAATGTTACCTTGTCCACAACAATCCTGATCTACTTCAGCCCAAGAACTAGCACTTTTACTATTTCTTTACAGAGCAGTAGCCACTCTGGTGACCTTAAACTTTTCAGTTGTGTTTCTGAGAATGTTGCAGTCAATATGACGACAAGTTGGCACCAAGACTCAAAGTCAGTAATTCTGACGTAGTTTTCTTCAGTACTATCACTATTCAATCCTTCAGTACTATTTAGATAGATTAAGAGACACTTTACCTCTTTTTTTAGATGCCAACTACCAGAAACAAATAATGAAAGTCATAAAATTATTATTTTATTCAAGTCTTTTTTCAGCATAAAGCTTCACCAACTTACATCAAACAGATGTATAAATATTTCTTTTTTTGGTTCAGGTAATTTCAGAGAAGAAACTTAAACATATTTGTGATTTCATTTTACGTAGTTTAAGTACTTATCTTGAAGTTCCTTTTACTGTCTTTTGTAGCTGGCAACCATACAACAATCCCTCAGCTTGCTGCAAAAAGATAAAGATTATCTTAATCGCCAGAACATGGAGCTTAGTGTTCGCTGTGCACATGAAGAAGATCGTCTTGAAAGACTTCAGGTTCAGCTAGAGGATGCCAAAAAAGCTAGGGAAGAAATGTATGAAAAATATATTGCATCCAGGTAATCTATTGTGTGTTCCCTTCCATTTAACTGTTTTCTCTTGTTTTTTGCACAAATTCTATTTAATTAAAAAACATTTTAACTTTCAGAAACCTAGTCATATTTGTGTAACTAGGCATAAAAGATTCTTGTTTCATCTTAATGTGTATCAGAAAACCTTTTTAAAACCTTTGGTGCAAGACAAGCGCAGTGAAGATGTCAGCATTCAAAGTTTATGGCAACTGCTTTCTTAGGTGTATCTAGAATTTTATGAGGGTAAATGTAACTAATCAATCTGCTCTTTAAAGTGCACATTACATATCTCGCTCTCCCTCTCCCCGCTGCAAATGACTTTTATTAAAAACAGGAGTATTTGAAAGACAATCTAAATTATTATTGCAGAATAAAATATATTTAATATTCACAGATGTCTAAAACAGGACATTATATGTTTTATATCAGCTATTACAGCTATCAGTATTTTATATTTCAAGTTTGAATGCAGATTGTTTTAATGTAGCCTTGAGAAACAGAATGATCTTTGTATGCCAGCCACGATGGTAAGTAGGGTCAAATCCATATGCTATATGAATTGGTATGGGTCTCAGTATAGGAAGTTGAGCAGAAAACACTATGCTATTCAGCTCCTTCATATGTAATGCTATGTTACAAAATTTCATAGATAAACTCTAAAGTTGGAAGGTACCCATAAGAAGCATCAAGTCCAACTCTCTGCTCCTCACAGGCCTACCTAAAAATCATATAAGTAAGAGCATTGTCCAATTTCAAACCACATTTAGATTTTGCTTATTCAGAATTCAGAGTTATCTATTTCATGTAATTTCCCTACATCTAGCTGCCAAAAAATATAATCTCTATATATATGCCAAAATACATCAAATAGTTGCCTGTATGTACTTCATTAATGAATAAAGAACTTTTTTCTTTTTTTTTTTTAATAGAGTCCTTTAAAAAAACCTCAGTGGTTGAATGTATAAGCTTAAAGTATTAAGTAGGTTCAGGTTCTCTTCAGCTGCTTCCTTCTGTTTGAATCAAGAAGATGGAACTGCAAACTATAAATCTTCTGTCTTTGTTTAACTAAGATGAAGTGTGCTAATATGACTCTCCTGTAATACAGTTAAATGACAAATTGTTATCTAAATAGAAACAGAAGAGCACTCTACTAAAATTATCAGTTATGGAGTTCCAGCCTATATTTGAAGTATTTTTAATATTACTTTTCCTTCCAATGCAGTCACTTAAACTTCCCCCCCCTCCCCATTTGTTTTACATGTGTATATCTCAGAACTGCATTCATCTGGAACTTCTACATTTTAAATAAATTTTTAAGATTTGCTTTTTAAATGTGATTTTTAAAAATTATGCAGGTCTGAGCAGTCTTCCTCTAGAAATATCCTTGAAGCAGTGCCTCTTGTGGCTAGACTTTCTAGAAAACCACTATGAAATCCTTATCCTGTAATAATGATGTAGAGGCACTTTTACAGAGCTGTCTCCATTTGAGGAACCTAGAAGGAGATGTATGTAGCTTGCCTCTATCATGGTTTGGGATATTCTGCAAGCCTGCTTCACTTTCTCTGGAATATCAGAGGTCTCTGTCGCTTGCATTTTGATACTAACTAAAGAAAAGTTCCGTAACTCCTACTTTGCCTTTAGAGAGCTCAATACTGTCATTGCCATTCTGTACTTTTACCAAATCTCTGTCTTGACGTCATTGGTATTGGTGACTCTCTTCATGATGCTAATTTTCATAGGACAGACATTAACTGTAATGAATCATGCAAGTATGTCTGCTCTCCTGTAGTGACCGTTACTGTCTTTTGCAAAGACAATAAATACAGCAGAGAAGACAGTGTAGTGTACTGGGCAGCATGTGTAGGACTGCACAGCAACTTGGGCAGCCTAGGTTTTATTCAAGGATCTGCTGCTGACCTGCTGATAAACTTTGAGTAGGTCATTTTGTCATGTAAAATGTAAAAAGGGTAATGTAAGATTTCTTTTGTAAAATAGAAGTGATAGTATCCTTTTGTAAAGTGTTTTAAAACATATATGTGAGCTGCAATGTTGTTGAAGCTCTCCCTTCTTTACATTTTCCCATGCGCATGTACGTACTTTCTGTGCAAATTCTGAGACCGTGCCCCACAGTGGGGATTCCTGTCTACTCAGCAGTTTAAACCATCCATCTCTCAGGTCAAATATCTACAGTATTAGAGAGCTCTACAGAATCATATTTATTTGTTAGAGAGGTACAAAAGTAGAGCAGGAGAAAACCGGACCAACTAATGGACATTCTACAGTGCACAGTGCTACCTAGAGGTCACATCAGTTATGGTAATAAGCATCCAGTTGCTATTTTGAAGTTGCTGCCTTTGAAGAATTTGAAGCTTTGTAATGCTCAGTTCACATCTGGATCTCTTTTGGTTGCTGTAGTTCTGGAATGCAGATGATGAGCACAAACCCAGGTATCTTATTTCTAGGAATAAAGAATAATTCACCTTTTGGTCACCATCAGAACTGCTGGTGTTGAGATACTGTAGTTACAAAATTGCAGACTTTGGGAAACTGAGGGATTTACCTGCCAAATTTTTAAAAAGACACACTTCAAAATAGGTTGAGATTGACAAGATGAATGGCAGCAGCTCATGGCTGCATTTCTTGTGAATCCATGTGTAAGCACAGACCAACACAAAAGATTTACCTTTATATTATTAATCTTAAAACACAATCCATAGCTGCATTGAGGTGCTCAGCTGACATTGAGTTTATTTGCAATATAAAGCCTTATGAATAGTAGGCCTGGAAAGAAGCTCATTAAAGCCTACAGCCTGAAGACAGAACAACTTGATAAGGCAAAACCATTTTTAATTACTGCTGAAGCAAAAGACTGTAACAGCAGGTCAGGAATGAAAATCACAAATGATGGGCCTTTGCTTCAGCAGCAACTAAGCTGGTGTTTATTAAAAGACATTGGCAGGGCAATCAAGCTATATACGTAGAATATGCTCTTTGCTATACTATATGTTTATTTTTGTCATCATAAAAATTAGTGCCACTTTTAACTATCTTATGGTGACATCACTGTGGGTATTCAAGATTTTCCAGATTCTTCTTATTTTTTCAGTGAACCTTCTTGACTTTTAGCAGTTTTGCTGTGGGAGGGAATGTGTAATTTCTACCATGACAGAATTTTTTTATTTTTTTTTTTCTTGGCAAGTAGTAAGGTTAATAGCATATTGTTTAAGTACCGAGAATATGTTAATTCTTGCTGAATATGCACATAAGAATTGTATCCTGATGTCCTGATCTTCAGCATTCTTTCTTTTTTTTCTCCACATATTGAGCCATATAACACATAAAGAACACAAAAAGTTTCTGATGGGACTTTCCATTTCATTACAGTGTGCTTTTGGGTTGGGTTTGTTTTTGTATGTTTGTTTTTATGATAAATTTCTTCATTGTATCAAATATATTAATAAATTATTTTTGATGTAGTGTGGCATAATTGAGGAAGGAGAGGAGATAAATTTACTTTTACCTTGAAGAGTCAATTGAATTTGTGTTTCAATAAACAGAAAACAGAAAAACATGGACACCACAAACATTCTGAAATTTAAATATTTTGGTGCTTTTACTTAATGTGAATGAGTTTTTGGCTAGCTCAAGTACTGATTTCTAAAAATTATGGGGTCTCGCACAACTGGATATCAGAAGAAATCTAAAACCTTTTACAGTTGTAAATGCTCGTTTATATTCAAAACTGGATTTCTACCAATTGCTTCATTGCTGATTTGATTATTCTTGAACATTAACTAGACGCTATCAAATTTTAACATTCCTTAACTGTTAAGTGCTTACAACATGAGCCTCTGTTATAGTTTTGTAGGAGAAATTCTTTATGGTATTCCCTACAATCTGTCATGGGCTTCCAAAAGATGTCAGTATTACCCTGAAATGAAAATCTTTTATCCTGGAATTTTCTGATACTTGCTGCTTAAAAAATTATGTATGTGTTTTAATTAATTTATCTGCCACATTGACAGGATAAATTCTTAAATCTTTGGGTTTTTTACTTCACAAATCCTCAATGTTTCTTGTGATGTTTTTTCCCCTAATGAGTTGCAAATAATACTCAGTAGCCTGGCAGTATTGTAAGTTAGCAAGTTAATCTACCCTTACCCAGTGATGAAGAAGATTGAAAACTTTGGAAAGTAATTAATTTATGTATTTATTTTTAAGTTGTTAATTAATATAAATGCCCATGTAAAGGCTGACAAGAATTTCTGGAAGAATGTTATGTGTAATGTTGTGTTATTAATCAACATCAATTGCTTTAAAAAAATCTTAACGGTGTGCAGAAAGCTTTTATTTATTCCCAATTAAGTATTTTTTATTCCTGATTGATTTTCACTCAATTTGCATAACATAGGTATATATTTTTCATATGTATTTCAAGCAATTTGGGAGGAAAATGAATAGGAGTTAAAATAAAATGTAAAATCAAGAAGTGCTTTGCTTTACTTATACAGCTGTACCTGAAGTTTTGATACTTTGGCTAGTGTAATTAGTTTTAAATCCCTATGTTCTGTGTTTTGTTTATTTACAGAGACCACTATAAAACAGAATATGAAAAGAGACTGCATGAAGAATTGGAACAAATAAGGTTGAAAACAAATCAAGAAATCGAGCAACTAAGAAGCACTTCAAAAGAGATGTATGAACGTGAAAACAGGTAGATAAGATGCAGGAAATAACCTAATTAGGATAAAAATGACCAAGTACTGTTTTGTGCTTAGGTGTAATCCTAGTTGACTGGTTCTTTGGGAGGTGATCAAAGTGGGAGAATTTAAGTTCAGTTATAAAAATGATGGGAATCTTGTAAAATAAGCGGAAAATGAAATTATACTTGTATACTAAATATATGGTGCTACTTATTATTATACAATGGACATCCAACATTGTCAATGACAAGTGTTATTAAAATTCATGTTCTCGATAAACATTAGTGATTTGAAGCTTATTCAGATTTATAGTGTTAGATAATTAATGCAAATTGTCAAGGTTTACCTGTCATACTATATAGGCCATCTTGAAACTGTGCCAGGAGCCCAGAAAAGGTATTGGTTCATAAAATAAAGTAGAAAAAGAGAGAAACCAGTAAGACTTATGCCTTTCTAAAATAAAGCTATTTGAAATTGCTTACCACATTATGATTCAAAAAAGCATTGATTTCCCGTGGATTATTATAAAATCCTCATTTGAAGAAGATACTGGTCCTGCAAATTGAATTTTGTATGTGTGTCATCTTGTTGAATTCCATGGAATTACATGCAGAGTTGGACGCATACGTAAGCCTTTAGGGATCTAAGGATTTGGACTTTTAGTTCTTTTTGAGGTTGTTTTTTGCCCCTTTTTTTTTCTTTAAAATGGGAGGAACACTTAATAATTCATTATAACTTCATTGTAGATGTCCTGAAAGTGTCTTCTGTGAAGAAGGAAATGACTGTAGTAAAAAGATATTTGTGGCATCAGCATCTGTTCCTCTAATAGGTAGTTTTGTTACTGCTTGGAAGAGTGAAAAAAGAACATGACTCCTGCTGTCTGTCTTCCAGTCAACTGAAAGGTTCTAATTAAAAAAAATTACATCACTGTGTAGATTTGCAAGTGTGAGTAAAATATATATATATATACGCACACACGCATGCATCCACACCACTTCCTGTATGCAAATCTATTTTGCTTTACAGAGTACGAATTTAAACCTCCACTGTTTGTGGAGATTTGGCAAGGGTCTATATATCATTGAGAAGGCTACTGAAAGATATTTCATTTGTATCTGGAAGCAATTTACAGAAGTTTTGTTCCTCTTTTTGAAATAATTGCTTGTGAAATGTAAATCCCTTCGGCTTGACTTCATATTTTGCAAGAAAGAATTTTCAGTGTATGCTCTTTCTATAAAATACTAAAAAAATCCACCGTAAGTGCTTCCCAGTCTAAGGCGCAAGACAAATGGAACCTTAAATTGTGAGCAAAGCAGTCTGCAATCAGTTTGTGGTGTGAGATGCTGATTGTGACTGAAAATAAAGCAAAGATGCTGGTTTCATCTTCAGGCTGAAAGCACAGAGCAGTGTTACAGCTAAGCTAAGCTAATACTCAGCTGCTGTTACTCCTTACTGCTTTGGTGAGCCTGATGGGCCCGATGTTTCCCTTGAATTTATTGGCATTTATTTTTACACTTGAATGAGTCAGTTCAAGAAGCTAAAAAAGGGGGAGGGTGGTGGATGGGACAGACACCAATAAAAAAGTAATGCTTTCTTTCTTAATTTATTTGGGATCAGTTTCACTTATTTAGCTGCAGTAAGCAATGGCTACGTTTGCATTAGCAAGCGTGAGTGAACTCACAGGGCACATGAATGTCTCCAGGAGGTTTGACTTTGTACTAGCTGTAGTCTGTTCCAAGAGATCAAACGCAATTTAGTAGTTTTGAACTAGGAGCTCTCCCTGAGCACTTCTTCTGACTTGGTTCAATCTGACTGGAATCCAGTTTGTGCACTCTAGAATAGTTAGGGATGTGAACTGAAGTGCAATAAATGGCAGGTGTTGAGAAGTTTATTTCAAAAGTTAATGTAGATGCCCTTGTGCTTCTGCTTCCCCTCCCCTGCCCTCATCCTACCTTTTATCTGTTTTCCCCCATACCTGTTCATGAATCTGTAGATCGTGTTTCCATTTTAGAAATGTACTTTCACTTGCATGATAGGCTTGCAGGATACCTGGTGGTCCATATGGTCTGTATATGCAGCCATCAGATAAGTGCTTTACCTCTTTTAAAATCAGAATCACCCAATCTGAAAACTGGCAGTGTTGCTAGTGTGTTTCCTAGCTCTGTTGATATTTCTACAGAAGTTACATCACATCTGTGATTGTCCTCTTGTTGAATGAGTAGTACCTCACTTGGGTCTTTTCCTTCTAGTGCATTTCCAATTGATTAGCTGTTCAGTTAAGCAAAATAGTTTATTCTCTAAATGAATTCCTGTGTATCTCCTACCATTTAATTTTTATCCCACTTCACTTACTCCAGTCTTAAGGATACAACATTCCACTCCTACTGAGACATAATAAGCTTGATCTTAAGGCTGTCAACAACATCAATTACCATGTTCTTATGTTTTAGTATGAGCCAGTTTTAAAGAATGTGCTCTCAAGATTAGTCCCTGAATTTCACTGGTAAAATCTGTAGCCCCAGTAACTCAATTTGTAAAGAAAAGTTTTGTTATCTTTGTCTCATAGCCAGTTAACTGTTACATAATTCTGATGTTGACTCTTCATAAGTATCTATTTCCTATTCGTATGAATTACGTGGAGTTCAGAAAAGTATAATTGACGTGTCCTCAGTCTAGAAAATAGTATTTCATCCAAAAAGTATATACCTTTAGTGTGGCTAAAATTACCTAAGAAAACACTTACACAGGATTAATAATTTTCCATTTACCTCTGTATCTTGACTCCTTTCTTCAGAATTTGCCTAAGACTGTAATTTCATTTAGCTTTAAATCAGAAAGTTCCTGTTGGGGGGAGGGGGGAAGAAACAACTTCAGTGGGAAGAACTTGGTTGCATTAACAGTTTAGTTCAGATGAAGAATGTGGTTTTAAAGTGAAACCCTCTAGTCATCGCTGCTTGCCACGTTTTTGCTTGCCTCACAGTTTGTGCTTGGATTTGTGGTATTGCGCTCACATTTGTAGCACATGAGCAGGATTCCTTTTAAGTGAAATGAAATGAAATTGAATGGAGTCTCTAAGATTGTCTAATACATTCCAAATGCTAACGAGTGTTCAAGTCACAGAAGCAAACCAGGAGTAAAGTAAAAAAAAAACAAACAAAACCAAACTGGAAAAGGGTGCCTGGTCATCAACAACCACGGTTTGCTTTGCAAATTGGCTGTTACTGTGTGGCACTAAATAATGGAAATACAGTTTATAAGCACTATCTAAGCAGTACTTCCTCTTAGTACTGTTTATTGCAGTGTTATGCTACAGGCATACTACAGATTAACAGACTAGTAATACCTATGTAATTTTTTTTCACAAGTTCTATATGTACTATTCTTCATAATGTTTTATTCTCATTTGTGTCAGTGAAATAATAATGAGGTCGTTTGATTCTCGGTTAAAAAATTGAAAAAGTATAGATTGATTACAAGAAAATGTTTGTTATTTTATGGTTCTGTGCAGATTAAAAATGATGCCAGCAATAGAAGCCAGAAGGAGACACCAATGATGGGCAATAATCTATATTCTGGACTAACTAGACAATTAGTTGTATATGGAAGTAGGATTTCTATGCCTAGGTAATCTTTTCCTCCTCTGTCATAAAAGCTGTGGATCATCTCAGCTAGGATGACAGCATTCACCCAGTTATTAGTGCAGTACCAAGCAAAATTACTGGAACTTACTTAATTCCTACAAAAATTAAGTAATTTATAGTTCTAGTATTCTAGAATTATTTGTATATTTTTAAATATAAATAAGTGGTTTGTTCATTGCTTTTAAAATTTCAGAACTGGAAACTTTGCTGGTATATATGAAAATAACCTGAAATAAATCCTCTCTAATGAGTGGGCATATAGAGAGACCCCTTTGTCATTCTATGAGAATTGAAGAAGGTGTTATTGAAGCTAAGATCAATCAGTAGTAATTTATGAAACAAAAAAGTCTTTTTCCTAACAGATCCTTGACAGAATAACTTTTGTTTCCTTCAGAAATTTGAGAGAAGCGAGAGATAATGCTGTTGCTGAAAAAGAAAGGGCGGTTATTGCTGAAAAGGATGCTTTAAGAAAATATGATCAACTCTTAGAACAGTAAGTATTTTTTAAAATGCATATTGGAAAAAATCTTAAAGTATGACCATATCTATATCTATAGAATTTTAGGTTGGAGGAATGACTGCTTTGGCTTTTCCCTGTAAAGATGTGAAAACATAATTATGCATCTCACAGCAAGAAGGTGGATTTCATACTGTACAGTAGTAGTGCTGAAACTCTGAACCTGTTCTGTTGGGATTTTTTTCTTCAGTTGAATTTAGAAAATTATCATGTATGATGGCTTCAATTACTAGTTTTTGTAAAATGTGGATAGAGAGCAGTAGTCATAAACAGTTATGTTTGCTACAAGCTTCTTACTGCTGTCTCTTCTCAGTCTTTCATATTCCATGTCTAAAATCGCGTCTGTACAAATGTACAATCCTATTCATATGTAGAAAGAAACTATGTTCTGCCTGTATGAGGTAATTTAAAACTACAGACAGTAATCAAACATAAGTTTACCATGTGTCCTTAATTTTGGACTCGTTTCCTTTTTTAATCCCAAGTTTGTTTTTTTTTTAAATGAAAAGGTTGGTTTGTTAACTAACTGCTACCTAGTAATCTACTCAAAGAAAGCAATAGATTTGAACTTCTTTTTGTTTACTATTGTTTTTAATTACAAGTAGTAATCCGTTAAAACGTGGTTCACCTAAACATAGGCAGAAATTAATTGGAACTTCTAATTTTTATGTATAACTCCTAAATTGCCGTGGTGATATTGCTGAAGAAATAACATTGACTAAGGACTGAAAAAAATGTAATTGCTAAGTAGGGATGTGAAACAATAAGGGGTAGTTCTAGAGTAAAACAGATGGGTCAGGCAGGGGACTAGATGTCCATGCTGAGTTTCAGGTGACTTCAGATTAATTCTAGTTCAAACTGTGGAGTCTCCTTCTCTGGAGACTTTCAGTACCCACCTATATGTGTTCCTGTGTGGCCTGCCCTAGGTGTTCCTGCACTGGCAGGGGGTTTGGACTTGATGATCTGCAGAGATCCCTTCCAACCCCTACCATTCTATGATTCTATGAATGAGCCCAAGAATCCTGAATGCCTTTTAGGTTTTAGAGTACATTGTAGGTGTTCTTGGATTCTCAAAAAGGAATTCAGTTAGCAAACTCAGAGATGACGGCTCCACATTGCACATCAAAATGTGGAAATCACAGGTGGTTAAGTGGGGAGCACCAGGAAACTTGTTTCAAGACTGATCTCTAAGTTAAAATAAAATGCTAATGTGAGTCAACCATGTGTTTCTTTCTGATGAGACTCCTACCTTTCACTGTGGTAAGGCTTACTATGACATGTGGCAACTTCATATCGAACTGGAAGCTCTTCTGGAAAATAGGTCTGGCATACAGCAATTCAAGTATGCACTTTTTTAATGAAAATATCAACTTTATAATTTTTACTCTATTTTTTAAACTTAAAAACCATGAAGAAAATACTTTTCTATTCTGCTGTATTCCTGCTCATGTAACGTGTCGTTTTTCTAATATCCATGTTTTTTTGAGGAGGGAAGGTTCCCAGCAATCAGAAGCCTAACGTGATTTTAAAATGCAAGGGGGAAGTCAAAGAAGGATTAGTAATATGCCATTTGTTGTCATCTTGTTCGATACGCTCATGCTTCTGTCCTCGTGTAGTTTTACTAGTGATAAGACCTCTAAGTAAAACTCTCCTTGATTTAAATAAGTTAGTAAGTTGATAAATACTGTTTTCTGGAGTTCAAAAAAGTAGGTTATGCCCCAGAAGATTATTCTTTTCAGAGAAAAAAGTTCTGCTTGGGCAAAAGGAAAATACATACATCCCTTCTTTAAAATTTAAGTCTCTATCTTTAAAACTACCTCACTTCCAACCACAGTACAGGTATCAAGACCATGGCTTTTTCCACATTCCAAATCATCTGCCTAAATGAACTGCAAAGTAACAAACTGACCTGATAAGACGGAATAAATGCCTTAACCTAAGAGATCTCAAGTTCTGAATTTACTGTGGACTGACATGTGGCAGTTCCATGGAACAAAGACGTTTTCTAATATCACCATAAACCCCTAAGATGCTAAAAGGAATAAGTGTGTTGTCCAATTCTATATTTAAGTGATTATAACAGCTAGTTCTACTTTAGTGAAAACAAGGTGACTCATCGTAGTTACCACTGGTATCATAATCTGTATAAACAAACATGTTTGAAAGCCTCAGAAGTATGTGGAATGTTGACTGGCCTGAATGGTGGTTACATAAAGCCCCTGGCAAATCTTGTGATCAGAAGTGTAACTAATACCCAATTTTCTAGTCAAGTGCAGTTATTTTCATTTTTTGTACTGATCTTTGCGATGGCTTTTTATAAACAGCTCATTACAAAAGCCAAGAAAACACCAAAGTGGTAATATTAACGAAAGAGGTATATTGAGAAAGAATCTGCCATTCCAACCTCCAAGTAGATCTCTGTCAGGATTTAACTTTTGTTGTTCTCTTTGCTGTTATACAGCTGTAAATTCTGTATGTTTCATTTACCTATGACAAAGAAAAAAGTTAAATTGATTTGATATTTTGGATTAAACTGTCGTCAATGTCACACACTTTCTAAAAAAATAGGACCAAATGGAAATGTTTTCACATTGTTTTAAACTGCTGGTACTGTCACTAAGACTTTTTTCTAATTTCAAAGCTTTATTAGCTCAACTGAGGTCTAGGGGTTGAATTAGAAAAGCGATTCTATAATAGCTTCATTATCTACCACATAATAATGTGTAGATAATAAATATGTTCCAAGTTTTCCTTTTTTTGAATATTCCTGGAGTGTTACTTTGAAACTATTGACTGTTAATCTGTTACTACTTGCCAAAAAAACCCCAACCCGACAAAAAAACAGCACCAAAAAGTAGAACAAATGTATCCTGTTTTCCTAATGTTATTTTCTTACTTGTTTAATTTTCTAGTTTTATATAAGATGCAACATCAGACTGAAATGGTTCTTTTGTTCAAAGTGGACTCTAAGGTCTAATATGGGGTAAACTCATACAAGAAGCATTTCACCTTAGGGGATGTCTACAAGAGCCATCTCTTCCTTTGATTGTTCGTTTCCTTTAGACATTAAAGAGTCAAATGTCATTTTCCAGGACTCTACAGCTCTGCTCTATCAGTGGAAACCGGTTTAAAAAATACAGAATCACTGGGAACTCAAAATCTTATTTTTTCTTAGTGATAAAAAAAAACTGTACTCTGTTACAGTTGATAGTTGCTCGCACAAAGTACTCAAGGTAATATTTCTTTTCCTGTTTTAGTAATGATAAAATGAGAAATGTAGAAAAATGAAGAGAAACAAAATAGGTATGAAGTAAGCAGGAAAAGAATATTCAAGAAAAATGTGTTATGGAAATTTATAGCAATGCTATTCCTTCAAATTTGCAGTTGGCACTATTTCTAAAAAAAAGAATAAAAATAATCAGTTTTTTAAAAACTAATGGGAGGTTTAAATTCCTGCTTCTGACTATGAGGTAATAGGTTATTTTTAAGTATGTACTTTTTTTTTTCTTATTTTGAGTATTCACAGATGACGAAAGGGCATTTTTAAACCATGCTTTTGTAGTTGGGTTGAGAAAAGTCTGGATGATGGCTACAAAAAATAATATGGAGCCTTCATTCTATAAAGATTTCAAAGGATTTTCGATTATGACTTAAACATGTCAGCATTGATGTGTATAGCCCAGCTGTTTAAAACTATTAGATTTCTAATGGACAATCTGCTACAGGTAAAAATACTTTGAGGAGTATTGATTTAGTCTTTTTATTTAGAAATGCCTTTCTCAAATAAAAAGCAGAATAGTCATTGACATTTCTTAATAGCAATTGTCTATGCTTCATAGGTTAAAAAAATTATGCAAAAAGTTCTTCATATGTTTGTGTTTACCTATTTAATGCTTTTCAGTCAGCTGCAAGCTGTGTGTACATTTTGGAGACTTTCTATCCATTAATCTTTATAATTTGAATTTTATTTTTTTTTACCTCTATTTACTTTTGTTCTTAGTAATTGTGGTACTTTTAAAAATTCACTTGGAGGTGAGATTAATGCTATCTGAGTTTAGTCATCTGTCTTAAACTTTGTAGGTGATGGAGAGAGGTAATCAATTCTGTTCATAAAATGAGAGTTTAAGTTAAGTGAAATTAAGATCTGTATATCTTATTAATCGCAGACAAACCTAGGGGGCTATCTTAGATGAGAAGATAATTGGATAAATTTACTGAATAAATAAATGTTATACTTTGCATTTAGAATCTCTGCTGAGTATGCAGGAATCTCATTATTATATTAGCATTTATTACATTAATTTTAATGTTTCTATTAACAATGAATTTATAATTATTTGCCCCTTTTACTAACATGTTTTTACAATCCGGATGTTGCCGATGGCAATGACAGAATTCTAATCTTAAAATGATTAAGTCAATGTATTTGTGTGCTGAACTTATTGCTAATATTTAAATAAGGGTCTATTATCTCTTCAAGGCTATTTATATAAATGAGGAATTAAAAAAAGATCCATGCAGAAACCTTCTGGCCAAAATATTTCTTTGCCAAAGTTTCCACAATGCTATATTAAAAACTACTCTCATAGCCCTTTACTCCCTCCCTAGACATGGCTGCTACTTCTGGATATGAAGTGTTTTGTAATCCCTTGAATTAAAGAACTCTGTAGATCTTGAAAATTGCTACCAATTTAAATCTTCGATTTCAGTTAACTTCATTAGTATTTTTTAAAAGACATTTTTGGTAATAATCATTTGCTGCTGCTCTATTCATTTGACTTCTATAGTATGATGTGTTTATGTAACATTGATACACGTAGAATATCTATCAGAATAAAGCTGAGCCCTTTACTGTCATTGTTAGACCTGGCCTAGATTTTAGCCTTTAGCCAAAGTAATTATTACACATTTCTCATAAAGACTTGTGCTTAACTTTCTCATCGAGAGAACAAGGTGTGCATCTCGATGAGTAAAATTCAATTAATGTCATGGAAATTGCTGAAAGACACCCTTTTGGAAGTTCAGAATCAATGCAGAGGAAGTGATGAAAGGACCAAGAGTGATGGTATGATGGAGAAGCAGAGGAAAATGTCCATTGCCTGGGTGACTGGATCTAGTTTGCTTCCAAGCTGTAGAAGAAGCACTGAAATCAGTAACAAAGGCAGTTCTATGCATCCTATATTTTTACTGAAATGACCAGGGAGACTCCTACTCTTTTTCACCTTTTCTTCTGGGGATATGTTTATTTGGAGTTTATATCTCAATGGATGTAATACCCAATTAACTGGTTTGATCAAATAGATGAGTAGTAGCATTAGGAAGAGTGCACACTTGCTAGGGCATGTCTGGTTGTCTTTGCTTGCTCCCTAATAAGGATCTCAAAATTTTACATTGTTAGGTAAGATTGTGTTCTTCCAGAACGAATGCTTTAAGCCCTGTAAGCAGTCACCTCATAACTGTAAGGGTCTTGATGCCGTACAATCATCAATGTCAAGACTCATAGGAATGATAAGTTAGTCTGATGGCTGACCTTTCTGAGCTTCATTACATCTGGAACGCAGGCTTTGAAGTTTGTTCTCTTACTGTGCAAGGAATGTTCAATGATTATATTTATAGCTCTAGAAATCTTTTTATTTCGGTTGCTCTTGCCCCTACTCCTAACAAATAATTCTCGCAAAATATTATTAGCCTCTAAAGGATGCTTTGGGAAGGTTGTAATATGAACATATCCTCTTATCAAAAAGATTTTCCTTAAAACCTTGATGTTCTTGTTTTACCTTTTCATTTCCTGTGAGCCAAAATGCCATAATCTTAAAACATTATGATTATTAAAGGGAAAATGTTAAAATTCTGTGATGGCTATTATTCCGAGCACCTGAGAAACTGGCTACTCTTTTGAGTCCCTGGGTTTGTTGATTTTTTAGATTTTTTTTAAATTTTTTTTTTTTTCAAGTCTGGAAAGGTTCAAAATGTATCAGCATCCTTTGAGAACAAGTTTGAAAGTAGTTACAAATGCCTTCAAAAAGACATTATACGATATAAGGGTGCTGCTGCAATTTCTTGAATTATAAGGTTGAAATTACCCTTGCAGTCCATGATTTTGCCATGACTTTTACTATCCTTCATGTATACTTGTATTTTTGTGATTCACTGCACACAGCTTCTCATTAATGATGAGCATCAACTAAATGAACAAATAGGGGTTGTTTGGAACTCATTACTGAATTATGTTTCAGGTGCTAAATGTTTACATGGGTTCAAAAGGAGACTGAAAAAGTTCAGAGATAAATTTGTGTAGACAGGTAGAAGACTTCTAACAAGTAGAAATCACATCCAATTCAGGAAATCCTTGAGCTAGAAGTAGTTGAATACTAGTGGCAGAGGATTAGGGAGAAATCCAATCTATGCAGAAGTTTTTCTTACTTTTCTCAAAACATATGCTTTGGCTACAGTTGGAGACAGGATTATCAGGCTACATGGGCCTTTTGTCAGATACACTACAGCTATTCTAGGTACAGCTATTGCAGAACAGAAGCTAGGAAACATCTCATCAGAAATAGTGTGTCCAGCAGGACAAGGAAAGTGATTCTGCTCCTGAATTCAGCACTGGTGAAGCCACACCTTAAGTATTGTGTTCAGTTTTGGGCCCCTCATTACAAGAAGGGCATTATGGTGCTGGAGCATGTCCAAAGAAGGGCAACAAAGCTGGTGAAGGGTCTGAAGAAAAGCCTTTTGAAGAAAAGGAGCAGCTGAGGGAACTGAGGTTGTTTAGCCTGGAAAAAGGAGGCTCAGGAGACACCTTATCACTCTGTACAACTACCTGGAAGGAGATTGTAGTGAGATGGGGGTTGGTCTCTTCTCCCAATTAACATGTGATAAGACAAGAGCAAATGGCCTTAGGGGAGGTTTATATTGGACACTAGGAAAAACTTCACTGAAAGGGTTGTTAAGCATTGGAACAGGTTGCTCAGTGAGGTGGTGGAGTCACCATCCCTGCAGGTATTTAAAAGACATATCAATGATGTGCTTAGGGACATGGTTTAGTGGTGGGATTAGCAGTGTTATGTTAACGGTTGGACTCAAGACCATGTTATGATCTTGAAGGTCTTTTCCAATGGAAATGATTCCATGTTTCTATGATCTCAACCTGTTTACTGGATGTGCTTTGCATCCCTTTAAAAAGTATAGGCTGGTTGTAATGACCAGATAGAAATTAAAGCATTTATCTGAAGATGAAATTAATGTGATTTTTTTGATTGATTGGTTTGTTTATTTAAATTGTTACATATATCAAGTTATCTATACAAGTAATATTTATTTCTGGAATGTTTCTAACCATCTGATCTTGAAGGATTCAATTTGTGTGTGAAGCCCCTAGCAACATATTAGGTAGCCCAAAACATTAATGGCAGATGAGAAAAGAACCTGTTTATAGGAAACTCCCAAGTACACGGGTTGTAGAATACAGAAGAAAAACAAATCACAAAAAACAACATGACCATTAATACATGCAGTGACTGTTAGTTGCATGTCTACCAAAACTGTCTATTATAATGCCTATTGAAAAGCTAAATTCTTCAAAGCAGAGATATTTTTTTTTTCTGTATGGCTGTACAAAAATTTTGATACTGGAATGATAGCCATTTAGTTAATATTATACTTCAGCCCAATAAAACCATAGAAGTTTTCTTTTAATAATAATTATCTTCTGGAATTACATTCTGAGTCTGTGGTTGCATTCTAATCACCCTCTGGAAAAGGATGTGATCCTATACTCTTGATAAGAAACTAGTGAAGCACAATCTGTCCAAATAGGTGTTCATGTGGTTTGAGAAGAAAGTTACAGCTTTGTAATCTTATGGACTTCATAGTAAGCTCTGAAATGTTAGTCATGAAGACTAACATACGAGAGGGAGCTTTGGGCTGAGTTTTGGCCAGAGCTTTGCTTCTGCAGAATCACGTTCAAAGTGTTGAGAAAATGTTAGTATTAACTGGAAGCCTAACCCTGCTGTTCTCGGCCTGATCCTCGCCTGCATGGTGGTGAGACCTATTTCATGTAACTAACTCTCATGAATAAGGAAAATGGTATCATATTGTTCTGAAATTACAGGTAGCTAGTCCATTTGTAAATGAATAATTGAAGGACTATGGGTAAATGAAGAACCATTGTACTGTGTTAATTCGTGAACACACTACCAAAACAGTGTACATCAGTGAGCCAAGGTACTTTCAGGCTGTAAGCCACAGGGTTCTAGTTGCCTTGGACATTAGTCCATCTAGCACTGAGTATGCTTAATTAATCTTAATTACATTGAGGACTTCCCAAAGATATGATATTTACACGTAGCACTCACAACTGGTGAAACCACCATTCGCAATTGATGGAACAACTATGCAAGTCCTTGGCAGCTTGTTTGCTGCTTTCTCCCTTCATGAGATTGGCATGACTGGTGTCTCTGTGAAGAGAGACTGGGAAGACTGGGGCTGGAGGGCTCGCTTCTCTTTTGTATGGTCTTGTTTCTAGGCAAGATTTCCTAAGGAATGTATTTCAGACTTTGTCAAGGTTGGCTCAGAGAGTTGTTTACATTCAGGGAGACCAGTAAATTTATTCTTTTTTTTTTTTTTTTTTGAAACTACGTGCCTTCAGCACTGAAGTATTGCCTCACATATTGGATAGGGGGAAGGCTATGTCCTTTTGTTTAGTCAGTGCAAAGCTATTCAGATAATTTTTACAGCTGCTTGTGTTTCTAGCTAAATGATCTAAAGGCACAGTTGTGTCTACTTATATGATTGTCTGGGTACCTTTGTAAGAATAGTCTGTGAAACCAGCAAAATGAATGTGCAATTAACGTTCAATACATAGTTAACCAGAGTTCAAGAGCTTGCTAAGGAGTACATTGATCCTGGATAGTTGGGTCGTAATTGTGACATGTTAGCAGCCTTTCTACCAAACATCTTGCAGCTATAGTGGCACTTAGATGTGACATGATGTTTCAATCATGGGGATGCCAGAAGGGTGGTACTACTCTGAGTTATTTATGGTATTGCTGAGTATATAGGTGTGAACTGGTTTTAAATTTAAGTTACAGAGCTCTAACAAGACTACAGTGACATGAGAACATTTGTTTTGAGTGGGCCTCTGAGGGAGCACTGCATGAAAGTAATTATGTTGCACTGCTGCTGATCGTAGCTGATGATCAATAGTGAGGGGATTTGTAATTCTGTGATAGGAGGGGTGTAGTGAAAGCCAGTTAGGACAGAGAACCTGGGAATTTGTGAAAAACAACAGAGATGGAATGGAAGGATGCATATGAAAGAGTAAATCAAGGGGCTTTGCTACAAGCAATAAAGGACTTCCGTAGTTCTTACCACTAGGTAGAATTCTTAAAAATGTTGCTCAGCTGAACATATACTGCCCAACCCTTTCTTATGAGCCCAATTTATTAGCAGGTTTTTGTGCTTAAAAGGAAACTGATGTTTATGACTGAAGACTATGTTGCACAGACCACCCTGCAAACTCCTTTCATGAAGCATGGGGAGGGTAGGGGGTGTGTGTGTGTGTGCGCGCGCCCCTTATAGAGTGTATTTGCTCCAGAAGCAAAAATACTTACCATAGCTTGTACCAGCTTCTCACCCACAGAATGAATATTCATACAGGCAACATTACTTGAGTATCCATCCCTCAAAGGGAAGTAAACTTCTTCCATCAAGTGGCAGTGTAGTTGTAGAAATAAGTGTGCTAGAAATACAATTTAGGTTCCTCTGAAGCTTGGGCATTATGTAAAATTCTTATACCTGTTAGTCATTTAGTCTTTTTCCAAAATGTTAGATTTCATAATATACATGTAAAATGTAAATGTACATACTTGCACTTACAGGCCTATTTATCTCTTCTAAAATTTATATACTGGATATATTGTCAAAGTGCTGCAACTCTTGGCTGATATTTTAACATAAATACTACTGCATGTGTATGTACATGATCTAGTTTAAGCTTTGATGTGGAACTTGTCATCTGGAATTGCTTTAGTGGATATTCTAATTGTTTCATGGAAAGCGTTGGTTGCCATGGGTAAACAGAGATAGGAGTGCTCTGATTCAGCCTTTTTGAAATTTTGCTTAATGTTTGCTCTGATTTCTCTGAAATCTTAACCTTTTGCTTTCCAGAAATCTTTTGCTTTCCAGAAATACAGTCTAGATCCTAAGTTTCAAAATGCTTCAAAAACTTACACCTTCCCATTTTTCTCTTGGATACATTGCTAGGGTCACTAGAATTGATTGTGGGTTGTGGAGAGGGGAAGAATTTGTCCTATTCAAAACCCTGTGGGAAGGGGAGAAAGTTTTGGTTGTGCAGAATGATACCACCCCTCACTTCAGGCAATTAACTGACTCTTGAATCTCTGAGCATACTCAATATAGACTGTTTCTCTGAACCGTAGAGGATGAACACAGCATGACTGATGTAAATCCCATGCCCCTGTGAAATGCCTGGAATGAGTGAATGAATGAATTAATTGATACATTAATTCTAACATTTTTAGACCAAAAACCATGTGAGGAAATACTGTATCTTTTTTGTCTGTTGCATGTTCATCTAGGACATTTATTTTGTTTGTTAGTTTATTATAAGCACAGTACTTTTTAGAAGCTAGTGGGGCTGGGTTGTTTTTTTGTTTTGTTTTAGATTTGTCTCTTACAACTCTGTTCCCAGTCATAGGTTGTGAAATTTGGGTCCAATTTCTGTGTTATGTCTAAAAAAAGTTCTGTGCTTTTTTCAAAGTATTCTATACACATAGATAAAAGATGTACATTCAGGTTTATTTTCTTGGTGCTAGATGAATGGCTCTCTTCAGTGAAAGAAGAACCTTTTTTAAAGTAGTGCATTTGCTGCAAAGTACTTGCATTATTAAAGTGTGCAGATGAACAGGAAGTAGTTGTCATGCTACAAGTTAGAAAAGAGTTACCTTATGGTAATTTGTTTGCTTGCCAGGGCTCCCCACCCCCTTGCATTTTCTTTGTAAAGTAATCAAATCTTCCTTTTGTCCCTTGTCTCAAATATTTATCTGTTCATACAGAACAACTGTATTAACAGTTTTAGTTTATCCATTAGAGTAAGCAAAAATAATTGCAACCTCTTTTTATTGCTAAATTGATATCTTTTGGCAGAATTATCTGTGAATCATTTTTAAAGATCCTTTTTACATTTATCTTTATAAGTCTCTTTTGTTATGCCAGCTGTCTAAATCTTTTCATAAACCTCAGTTAAAAGAAACATATTTTCCATGATTATTTTAAAATATAATGTTTACTGGAAGCGAAGTCTAGTGAATTCCCACAGATGAAGTGTGAGTGTATTTCTCCCACTTGTAAATGAGTTCTTATTTCCTACAGTACATATTCTGGTACCACAATGAGTCATTTTCAACATGTTTTAGTTTAGCTTCTAAAACATTTATAAAACTTGGCAGATACACGTAAATGAATGTTACATCCAGTTTTAGAAACCGCTTCCAAATAGTATTTTACTAACATGACTCTGAATAGACCTTTCAGAATGCAGAAGTGTCCTTTGTGATAAGCCTAAAAGCATTTGCAAAGGTCTTGGGTTTATTTTGGTGGGTTTTTTTACCTTTAGCATGTTTTGGTTTTAACAGTCCTGTAAAATATGGAAAATACTTTTTGAGAAAAAGCCTTAAGGTTTACAGGCAAAATGGAGTATTTTAGCCAGGCGAGTGATAGTTTTCTTTAGGTATATGAACTGAGTTTTTCAAAATTTCATGCTATTTTATTTTACAATTTTAAAATTTTACTTTTTCAAAATAAGTATTGTGCCATCTTCACTTTAATATATCATTTAAGGTTATATATGCCATTCCACATTTTAATGTTTCAAATATGTTACCTTAACAGTTCAAATATTAAAGAACTCAAGACTAAATAGTTTGTATGATTAGAAGGGACTTACGAGTAATGGTGGTGGAGGGAGGCAGAGACAGGCATACTTAGATTTGAAAAAAACCCAAACCAACAACCAAACAAAAAAAAAAAGGCAAACAAGCAAGAAAACATTAAAACCCAACCAAACAACAACAACCAACTCAAAATCACCCATGTTCTATTTATGAGAAAGATTATTTTCATTTTTCTATTACTTAAAGAATACTTCTTATTTTAGCTCCCTTGTCCTGGCTTCCATGTATCTGGAACATTTATTATAATGGGACCTTAGATATTTTGCTGACATGTTGATACCTATGCTTGGACAAATTCATGTTTCTGCAGTCTGGATCTGAATGCTACTCTTCCCCACCCCCCGAATTACTAGCAGCATTTGTCTTCTCATTTTAAAATGCATGGTGGGGTTAACTTTGTAAGTCTGTGATTCTTCTCTGTTCCAACTTTAACCATCTGTATGTTGTCCACCATGCAACACCATGTTATCAGTAAGTTCTTACTGTAATTACAGCCCTTAAAAATTTCTTTAGCTTCTTACTAGTCTTAGAAGATGGGGAAAACATTGAAAACTTGGATTACTAAGTCTTTCCTTTAAGGATTTCCTGAAATCCGCTTTCCCTTAGTTGTGTGATATAACATATAAAGGAAACATATTTCAAAACCCTACCTCTGCCTGCACCAAACCCCACCACTACCCCCACCCCCGAATTGTTCTTAAATATATTATTTTTCCATCTCGGATAAACTGAAGAAGGGGGAGAAGTTTAATTCAGAGCATTGAGAGTCTTTAATTATTTTGTCAGATAAATGCAAATACATTCTTCTCCATCCATTATCTCTAAATTGTTGTGAAACTTGCAGAAGATAATAAAGATAAGAGGTGGGAAAAGGTATAAAGTGAATAATAAAAAAAAAAACCCAACAACAAAAAGAGGTGGCAGTCATGAAAACTTTACTGAATGAGATTCATATGAATGCAGAATGTACAATGCAGCTTGCCAGCCTTTCTCTTTGGAAGGAGTGGTCTAAGGCAAAGCAGCTGCATGAAGGGATTGAGTGGGTGGAAGGCAGTGTGTTGGGAATGGTGACAGAGTCCCATTTCCTCCATTATGCCCATCCAGTTACTTCTGTATAGTTATTTGCAGTAGTGGAAACTGTAAAACTTATCAATGGTAACTTGATAAGCATTTTGTTCAGTACAAGGTGAATGTCTCCTTCCGGTTCTAACACTGTAAACCCTTGAACATCAACTTTCAGAGATCTCAGGTTTGTTTGTACCACTATTTCAGAATTTTGTGATCTTTTTGAAGGTTGTTTTGGGTGGGGTTTTTTTGGATGTAATTTGGGAATTCAAACATTAGCTTCTGAGAAAAGTAACGAAATGCAACATGGATTTCAGCACAGCTTTTACTGTGGCTGGCATCAGTGTTGTCTAACTTGAAAAGCCTGTGCTGGGATGAAATCATGTCTATAAGGTGTTTGTTTCTTTCCATTGACTTATAAAGGGAGTCTACAGCACAGGTTCAGATGTAGGTACCCAGCTTTAAACATCTGAATCTAGGTGAGGCAAGTCCTACGTATCTTTTCTGACTTAAATGAATTCAGCATAAACGCTTTTCCCAGATTCATGGGTTTTGGAGCTTTTATGCTTTACCATCACTCGTACTGAGTCTTCCTCCAATGCAGGCTCTTTTAGAGTTTAAACATTTCTTAGATGCTGGTGTTAAAATTCAATGTTTAAATTCGATATTTTGGGGTTTTTTTGATGGATTCTGCTGTCTTCCCTGATTAGAAAGATTTTGATTGACAGAAGTTCATTGAGTTTATGTAAATCTAGAGTCATGATTGTACAAAGGGTTAGATCTGGTTAAGGAAATGACAGAAGGTAGGAAGATACCATGCTCCTTCAAATTTTTCAGTCTTAGCTATTTACAGTAACTCATAGAAGAGTTACCACACCCAAATGAAGAGGAAGCTTTCATTTGTCTTTTTAGAGCAAAAGGGAGAAAGGACAGACAAAAATTGGGTAATACACAGTACTGTTTCCGTAATGTGAGTCTCTTGGGGCCTAAATGTGACAGCACCATTAAACAAAATATTCAGTAACTACTTAAAATGTAATATATGGTTGAGAAGTATGGGTTTTGCACATGCTAATGGTTTTCCAGCAGGCTGTCGTAGTGATATCTGGGGCAGATTTTCCTTGACTAGTTTCCACTGAAGTCTCACCAGTACCTCCTGTTTTCAAGCACCACCTAACCTCAAAGGCTCTTCAAATCAGTCTGCATTCCAAGTTGGAGCACATCTAGGTAGAGGTCCCCATGCATGCTCGGAAGTCTCCTGGTTTGGAAAGCTAAGTGCTTATTTTGATATGGGTAGGGAGGTGCTTGAACTCTGTTGAAGTCCCTGAAGGGCCTGTTTTTATTAGATCATGGCTAACTCATTCACAAGCATTGAGTTCACTCCAGAACACTTAGGAGAGGCAGTAATGGCTAAGCTTGCCTCTTTTGTAACATGCTTTGAGCACTCGCCCAGGAAGTTCAAGACCTTGGTCCTTTCCCTCTCAGTCTCCCTAATTCTTTAAACAAGTTTTGGTGTTACCTGGAAGTTATGTCAACTTGCCCACAGTTATTGGCAACAAGTGTTGATACGCATAGTGCATGGGTCAATCAAAATGCCACAAAAGAGCAAAAATAAACAAATTTGGAGGAATTTTTTGGTGAAAGTCGATCATACAGATCCTAAAAAAAAATACAAAAATGCAATTAAAATATAACTTTTAGACATTTTTAGCTATGTTAATTGCCTTTTTGCATTTCTTTTTCCATTATTAAAAACATTCAAACAAAAACCGTGGATATTGGCAATACAGTAGTTACCTATAAGGGTTATAAACATAACTTCGAGAGTGACCCTTTTGGATTATTGATTCTCCTGTCATCACATGTAACCATCTTTTCATAAATGAAACTCTGATTGCCACACTTCTTAGTGGAAGCTATTCTAGTCATCGTGTTCAGATGGAGTTTTAATTTCTGTTCTAAGATTATTTTCTCCTGGTTTATAACAAGGAGTTCTGATGCCAACATTAGAACTTAAATATCTGTTGTTTTGCCCTCTTAAAATCTTAGTCAGACTTTAATTTCCTAGATTGTGGCTTATTTGCCTTCTCATGGGATAGATTCCTTATTCTCATGAACATCTGAGTACCATTTATTTTCATCTTGACCTTCCTTCAACACAGATAAATGGAATTCTGAACAATGCTTCAGATAATTTCCTGCTCTATCTTGTATGATACCATCATTTCCACTAGATGTACCTCAGTGATTCCTGGAACTGTGTGTCTTCTGCATAGCTGGATCGTGTTAGCTGTTCAGTTAGCCTGATATCATGTAATGAATCTATATTCTTTTCTACAATCTATTCTGTCTTCTAAGTGTCTGGATGAAAAGAATGATCACCTTGTGTTTTCTAGCTCTTCTCTAAGTCCAGGATTTGTATATGCATTCTAATCTGCTTTTATGCTGATGCTAATAATGTACAAATCGCACTCTCCAGCATGAGAAGCACATCATTCTGGAAGATGTGCAATGTTTTTGCTCCAAGTACTTGACATGAGATACAACTTGCCTAAAGGTAAGTGCGGTCAGCATGGGCACTACGAAGGAGTTGCAAACATCTAAGATATCATAATAGGAAGTGGAAACTTAGTAAGCACAATCAGTGGGGTTTGCAGAGCCATTCAGATGACCAAATAAAGGTTGCTGTTTCAGGGCTGCAAAGGACTCTCTTTATAACACTTTGACTGCGGTAAATAGATTTCTACCAGTCATACTGGGGACTTAGCTTACATGTAGGCGACTAAGTCTTTCTCAACTTAGATTAAAAAAAAAAAAATCATAGAATGGTTGATGCTGAAAGGAATCTCTGGTGGTCATCTGGTCCAACCACCCTACTCAAGCAGGGACACCTAAAACCAGTACCCAGTTACTCTCATAGTAATAAAAAATAAAAATAAAAAAAAATTCCTGATGTTCAGATGGAACCTCCTGTGTTTCAGTTTGTGCTCATTGCCTCTGCTCCTCTCACTGGGCACCACTGAAAAAAGTCTGGCTCTGACTTCTTTGCACTTTAGTGGTCTTTAAGGTACATAGCTGATGTAGTAATGAATTATATCATGTAAGCCAACAATGGAGTCTTTAATGTAGAAGCTAAGAGTAGTAGTATGATGATACAATAAAAGATAATGTCACGTGAATGTCAATCTCTACAAATGTAACCCATACACACTGTCATAAAAGAAGCATTTAAAGTATTTTAGAATTTGATTTAATAAAATTCAGTTGATTTGAAATACAAATCAATCTTAGATTAGTGAGGTAAGAGTAGACTGGATATGAGTAGTTTTTACTTCTATTTTCCTATCATGTTCCTTTTCTGCATCATTCTCTAGACTGAGATGTGATGATTGCCTAAACAACAATTCCTGAAACATGTTTTTAATCTATATTTTTAATATTTTTTTCAAACCTTCAGCTATTCAGTGATATGTCAATGACATAGAAAAACTCAATTGCTAAAATGAGAAATGCAATAGGTTTCAAAAATTGCAATTTTAGCTCTGGTGTATGATACTAATCAATGTGAGCTTGCATTACTGAATTGTGGGGGAGAAAATAATGTTTGTGGAAAGTGCAAATACTTGTAAGTTGTTTCCTTAGTTTTAATCATTTAAAAGTTTATACAATACTACCAAGGCATTTTTTTTCTGTATTAGCTAATTATGAAAGATTGTAAAACAAATTACACTGATTTCTCTGTAACTTTTGTACTTGCATTACTTTTAACTCTTCTAGACATTTTATTTAATAGCTACTGGATATAACTGTTACAAAAATGTTGACTAATTTTACTTTTTTCTTTTAGAAATATGTCAGTTTACATGACATTTGTTTTGCTACTTACTAGTCATATTGCTAATAATCCTATGTCCTATTAATCAGAGAATGTTTGACCTGTAAGAATGCCTTTTTAATACACCCTGCATTTTAGGAAGGGTAGTATAAGTTATGTTACAGTTCCATCAATAGGCTTACCTTTCACTTGCCTGCTACACTTGAGCATTTTACCTATGTATTATAGCTCATTTGTGAAATGATAAGACATGTTTAAGCATCACTTCTTAAATTCTTAGGTTGTCTCTTACAATATTAGTACTTATTAGGTACTTATTAATACCTATTTTTCCATAATGTTTGCAGTTCCAGCAGTTTTTGTACTTACTTGCCTTGGCCTTCCTACTCCACTTCCCACCCTACAAAATAAATCTTTGTATATTCACACTGATGCCAAGATGCCAGCAGTACAAATTATAATGTATGATTCATATTACAAACTCTTAGAGCATTTATTGGTGTGCTAGTACATTCCAGTGAAATGACAAAGTCAGATAAATTTATGTATGTAAACGGACGTTCACTGAAAAAGATTGTCTTCGTTGATCTTGCCTGTGTGCACATTTCATATCAATTCAGTGATCTTTAAATGTGGTTAGAAAGTAGTCATTTGCTGTTACTGCCACATTAATGCTAAAATGTTACATAAACCATTTAAAAACAATCTTCCAAAATACTAAACTAAATTTGTTTGAAAATTAGAACTATGATACATTTTCGCAAATAAAAATAGAGCTTGTGTATCTGTGGAGGGAATATAATGAAGGACAATTCCCTATAATAAGAAAAAATAAAATTAAAAGATAGCTGAAATGTGATTGTGCCAAATGAAAAAATATTTTTGCCAATATGACACTGATGCATATAAATGATTTTCTAGATCTTTACAAAAATCTGAACTCTAGCCCTACCAATTAAATTGTTCTCAAGGCCTCTTCCTTTTGCTTGTTTTTGTCAACTTTTTCATATTACAATTTCTGATATTTCATCTTTATTGCATTTCAATAATGATAATACTTTTAGAACTAATAATATAGAAGTAATAATACTGTGAGAATGTCTTGAGAAAAAGATTTTTTTTTTCCTGACACAATCAAAAAACCACACAATTTTACTGTTGAAATTCTGTGACCAAAAAATGGCAGCACGGTTTCTCAATCACAGACACTGAAAGAAACATATTTAAAATAGTGCTGTAGAAAGTTTTCTCTTCTTGAGTCTTCATTGTCAAATTGTTTCTTTTTTTTTTTACTTTTAATTTTTTTTTTTTTGAGATCTGTTTTGCTCATTGGTATTCTTTTGAGCAGTCCCAACCTCTACCTTTTTTTTTTTTTTTTTTTTTGGAAGCCGCATAAATTAATTTGAAGTCGGTGAGAAATGTAGAATGTACATGCCATTAGAGCTGTGGAAACTGAAGTTCATAGCAGAACAGAACCAAAGCATTAAATATTGTTACTTTTGTTGTTGTAATTTAAAGTATAATATCTGACAAAAATATTTTCAATAGCGATAGATTTTTCTTTATTAAATCCATTAAAACAAATGAATGTGCAGTTCTAATTCTCCTTCCACTATATATTTTAGTTACTTTCCTCTCTGCAAATATGTGGTCTTCTTTTCTGTCTTAATAAGAGTACCAAATACTGCAGTATGCTGTTTATTTTATTAATCATATCGCATGCTGTATTTGATCATGATCTGAGAGATGCATTGAATTACTTTAAACACATGCTTTAGATTCCTATAGATCCATAGTACAGTTGTTGAACATACCCTGCATTTCTAAAGAAGCAAAAAAAGATTGCTTACATTCATACAAGAGCTTGCTTCCAAGCCAAGAATGACAGATGCTGTTACAGCTGAGAAATGTAGTGTTTTAGGAAAACACTCAAACAGTAGTTAACTTAGGTCAAAGTAGAAAAAAATGAATTTAAAATGCCTTAGTCTAAACTGGAGCTAAAGGTACTTGAGGTGTAGACGCTGGTTGTACAAACGGTCAAGGATTATGTTCCAATTCAGTAAATCTGCAATATCTGAATGAAAGAAATAGTTCTGATCTCTGCTGTTGGTAATTTAAAATGTGCCTAATTTCTTGTATTCCTTGTTTTAAGTTAAAATATTTGCAAATATTTTTAAACGTTTGTATTTTCATATTTAGAGTATGTGTAAATGATAGCATACCAAGGAATGGTGAAGAGGGGAGTTGTCTGTACGTAATCCAAACTTGTGGCCTGGATTTGACTTAACTGTGCCAAAGCAACATATTTGTCCTTTTTTAATGTTGGCATGATCAGCTAGAGTCTTTAAATTCATTCCATGTGCTATAGACTATAATTCGCATGAGAGACTGTCATTTTTAGCAAGAATGTAAGATAGAGTAAATGGAAATTTGAAAAGTATTAATAAGACAGCAGCACTGAATTATATAGCATCCTGTACGCTGTCTAGCATTAATACACACTATTTGTAGAAACACAAGCGAGATAACGGCACAAACTCAGGATGTGTGGCACTTAATGTACGAAAAAGTTCTGGCACTTAAGTCATGACAATTTTGATTCCTACAATACTAAAAATCCATATGGCCTTGTCTAAGTAAGAAAAATAGTTGTTCTGAATTAATTTAATTAATTTTTCCCCCCCACGCCCCTAAAGATGGCACAGAAATATTAACTTCTCAAATCTGCATAAGTCATTAACTTTACAAACCTACAAGTAATTCTTTACAGTCCAGCAAGGAAACTTGGGAAAGGTATTTCTTGTCACTGACAAATGAAGTCAAAACATATGTAATGAGTAGAAAAAAAAAAATGTTTCTGCAGCTGTAACAAGTTTTATTCTTTGATTAATTTATAATGTGTGTGGTGGTAAGTGGTAAATAACCATTAATTCATTTGGCTTTAAAAAGTGATTATATTTTACATAAGCAAGTTCTGTTGAATTGTCTTACATTCAGTGGCTAGGGAACAGAGATTCATAAAGAACATTTTTTTTTTCTGTTTTGAGGAAGCAATTTTCAGATGGGGTAAAATGCTAAATATTCTATATCTTCCCAGTGTTGGTGTTCCAGGCAGAGTTGAATTAGCTTGATATTTTTATTATTCTGAAAGGGAGAATTTTCCTTGACAGTTCAAAGAAAATTTTTCAAACAGTTTAAGCCACAGGCGACTTCAAAATAATCCCTGTTTAGAATTTGACACACAGCTAAAATACTGTTCTCTCAAAGCAGATATTCTTTACTCTTACCAACACATTTTAATTCAAACAAAAATTAATTCAGAAAAGTCCTGTGTTTTATGTGGATCAAACAAGCTGATCTCTGTGGTTACTTCTAGCTATATTTGAGACACAGTTCCTTGTGTTTTTTGAGTGTATCTGATCTAGCTTTATACTAGTCTACTAATATACTGTTATTAGTTTTAGCACAAAGGTAGGCAAAGACTACTTCACTACACTGCTTAGCTTATGTATTGACTGGAGTCTTGGAAAATGCTCTTCATTATTAAAAACCTAAAACTTTTGAAAACCTGCTCTGGACAAAAAAATCGTAAATCTTAGCAGCATTCATCTAGAAGTAACACTTTTGTAAGGAAATACTGATTCCCTTAGGTATTTGTCTCCACGTATGTGCGTTTGTACACTCTAGTCTAAGGACTGTTTCCTTTGTTTGTCAGTATTCATGCATGTCACCTATAATCATCAGTCCTATTCTCATACTTTGTCCCTCTCACAGAATCACAGAGTGTAAGGGGTTAGAAGGGACCTCTGGAGAACATCTAGTCCATTTCCCCTGCTAAAACAGGTTCACCTAGAGCAGGTTGCCCAGGAATGTGTCCACACAGGTTTTGAAAGTCTCCAGAGAAGAAGACTCCACCTCTCTGGGCAGCCTGTTCCAGTGCTCTGTCATCCCTTGTTCTGACGCATGACATCACTGAAAAGAGTCTGGCCATGTCCTCTTGACACCCTCCTTTTAGATATTTGTAAGTATTGATAAGATCACATCTCAGTCTTCTAAAGATGTCCATGTCACTCAGTCTTTCCTCATAAGAGAGAGTCTCTAGTCCCCTCATCATCTTTGTAGCCCTCCACTGGACTCTATTCAGTAGTTTCCTGTCTCTCTTGGACTGGGGAGCGCAAAACTGGACAGAGTATTCCAGATGTGGCTTCACTAGGGCAGAGTAGAGACAGAGGAGAATTTCCCTGGAACTCCTGGTCATACTCTTCTTAATGTATCCCATGATACCATTGGCCCTCTTGGCTACAAGAGCACACTGCTGGCTCATGGTTAACTTGTTCCCCAGGACTCCAAGGTCCTTCTCCACAGAGCTTCTTTCCTAACCTGTACTGGTCCATGGGGTTATCCTCCCTAGTTGCAGGACCCTACACTTGCTCTTGTTGAACTTCATTAGATTTCCCTCTGCCCAGCTCTCCAGCCCGTTGAGATCTCGCTGGATGGCAGCACAGCCTTCTAGTATATCAGCCACTCCTCCCAGTTCTGTATCATCAGCAAACTTGCTGAGGGGTATACTCTATCCCTTCATCCAGGTCATTGAGAATATGTTGAACAAGTCTGGACTCAGTACTGATCCCTGGGGAACACCACTAGCTACAGGCCTACAACTAGACTGTCCTGCTGATCACAACCCTCTGAGCTCTGTCATTCATTTCAGCCTGAAGCTGAGGATACAGAGCATGATGTTCAGAACCATAATAAGAATTCTGCATTTTCCTCACTTCTCACTGAAGGTAACTTTCTCAAATTTGACGCTTGTGGTATTTTGTTTACTCTGCTTTAAAGAGGAAAAATGGACATTTCAGGCCAGGTCCAAAACTTTGTCAAAATGAAACTGTTATTAAAACTTCCAGAAAGAGTCTTCTGAAATAGTCTGTGAGCTCCTTAACAAGAACAAGAAAGCTGGATGGAGGTCCTGGTTTGAGCAGAAGTGTTTTTGATCTTCACTTCGTAAGAACCTTTACTCCCATGACAGAGACCTTTTACCTCATCTTATGACTTCATTCCAGTAATCTGCCAATGTAAGGCTTAAGCTTCACACTGGAACTTAAATAATAGGAAAAAAAAGGTCATATAGTCTTCTGCCTGTAAGTTCAGTATCAGTATATGAATAATGATGGGGTGACATTATTTTCATATCGTAATAGAAGTCAAAATGATCTGGTCTCACTTAGGTATAACTGATCAAATGGAATTGGCTGATCAGCTGGTATGAGTGGTGAGAATATTAGTAAATAGGATTGCTTGTTCCCTGTTAAAAGGTTGAATGTTGGTTTAAGAGGTATTTTCAAAGAGCTTGGAGATAACACAAGACTGGTCATATTACCTTAGATACTAACATGAAGCAAGTTTAAATCTTTCTATTCAAATTCAGACAAATGAGGAATGAATTTGAGAAGTGGGGTTTTTTTCTTTGGGTTTTTTTTTTTTATTTTATTCCCTGGGAAATAAAAAAGCTGGGAAACCTGCTCAGTGTTTTTCCTATGTTGCTTTTGCTGACCAGAATCGTCTGTACAGTAAATCCCCAACATCCTGTAACAGTGTGGATTCTGCTAATGGAAATATAACCAATGAAGTTCTTGTAATAAGACTTTCTACAGAGAAGTTGAGGAGACTGCTAGTATTATTGAAAATCTTCCTTTGAATTTGTGTCAGATTTGACACATACACCTCAGATCTCTCCCCTACCAGGAATACTGCTAGACTCTTAGAAGTAGTTTTCCTAGTCATCGCAGGCATTGAGTAGCCTGATACGAAGAATCATTTGTTAATGTGTGTGTGGCTGACTCAGTCAGATTCTTGACTCTCTTTATGCTTAGGTTGCTGACCTTTTTTGAGATAATGTGACTAGTGTTTCATTACATACTGTAGTGTCAAATGCGCGGCCCTTTAACTCAGCCAACAAGAAGAATTTCTTTCTCTCTTATTCTTCTGCAGTGAAGTTGTACACAGCTTTGATAGCTGATATTCTTTCATTTCATGTTAATAGACTCAAAACTTCTAAATAATTTGTTTTGTGTGAAAGAGTGATCCTAGGGGAACCTTGAGGCAGATCTTTCTCAGGGGATGAAAAAGCTCTAACATTTCTAATCGTCATCTAGTAGCCCTGTGTCATAGTAATGATTCCCAGCACAAGTTCACCCCTGAGATTTGCACCGTTGTGTTTTAACTCTGAAACCTTTAGACATTATGTTACCTTCCAGATGGTAATTCTGCAGTTCT
The DNA here is from genome assembly GCA_025331215.1 of Actenoides lindsayi. Lineage (NCBI taxonomy): Eukaryota > Metazoa > Chordata > Aves > Coraciiformes > Alcedinidae > Actenoides > Actenoides lindsayi. Next base: position 41,417 of record WTSP01022979.1, read on the forward strand.
TGTTGAAAATTCCCCACCCATACTCATGGTGGTTTTGTGGAGAATACATCTTGGAGTCACTAACATTGTAGATGTCCTGAAGCAGAAATTAAATTTATCTATAACTGTTCTTTAAGGTGTGTTTTATATATATGTGTGTATATATATATATATATGTATGGACGTTCACAGTGCACCCTCTTTATTGCATGTTTTTGAATGTCCATTTATGGTTACCACGTATTCTGAGATTAGGAAAAAATGAAAATGAGTCAAACTCCACACCATTTATTTAGCAACAAAGTATTAGACTGTGTGCCCCATTGTTATTGCTAAGACAAGCGTGCTTCAGTGTCATGTGCCTATAAACACTGCATCTTCAAGAACAGTTGACACTAAGCAGATTTTCTTGTTTTCTGAAAGACTGACTCCATTTTGAATTAAGTCGAATTATTAGCCTATTGAGTGGTTTTAGATTAAGCGTAGTCTGGTTCCAAGATGGCTCAGACTTCAGTGTTGGAAAAATGGAGTGCTGAGAATGGAGCTCAGAGTGGAATAGAGTGTAAAATACTGTGGGAAAATATTGAACATCTCTGTCTACTTAAATCTTCTTGTAATAAAAAAGGTAAAAGAGTTGCGCATCACAGCAAATAAGGTTATCTGAAGTACTGTAGTAACTAGACTGCTTTTCACTCATGAAGTACTCACAGCATGGTCAGACTGAAGTGCAACAGCTCATTCTTCAAAATTTTAAAGGGAAATTAACTTATCTGTATCTATATCCCCATTCAATGGAAGTCCTTTTTGTAAACCATAAGAATGCAAAGGGTTAAAGCCACGTCTTAGCATACTGTTTGGTGAATTTTATCATAACGAAGGAGTTAATGTTAAAAATATGGCTGTCAGGAGGAACTTTGCAGCTGCTGTTCCGGGAGTACAAGAAATGCATCTTCTGTTGCTTTGTTAGTTGCCTGGTAGATGTAGCCGTATTTTAGGGCTTCTAGTGGGAAGAAGAAATGATGACTGGGATGAAATGATACAAGCACTGTGTGTTCAACACACAGTAGTAGGAGCTTTCTATTCCACACTAAAAAAGTGTCTGCGTTGATCAGCTGCGTTCTAAAAGTTAAGAAGAAAATGTTATGGTCTCCACATACTCAGTGAGACAGGGAGTATTGGGAGATCAGGAGTGTCTTGTCTACAAGTCCCACAAGGGACTTGTAAAAAGACCTGAGAGAATGAAGATTTGTTTTAAAGTCTGCTACAAGAAGGAGGAAAATTATATTTCTCAGATGTGGTTATTGCAGGGATTATGATAGTTATTAAGAAAGAATTGTTTCAATGATGAGAGAAAACGGGAGTAAAAAAATAGTTAAGACAAAGACATATAGGAAGGGAGAAGAGAGTTGGACATAATTAGAAGAAGGAGAGAAGCAGAAAACTTGGTCAGTCTAAGAATTATATGCACTAAAATAAACACATTTCAATGTGGTTTTTTTTGCTGTGACCTCTCAGGAGCCAGATAATGGTTATATCACATCTGAGACTCTTCTCAGAAGGTATGCTTGAAACTTGTATCACAAAGCCTGTTAGTATCCTCATAATTCATTTAATTCTGATTTCATTTTCTTCTTTTCAAACATGGATTACGTTTTCTTTCTTAACAGCTTCCCACAGTATTATTCTTCTGAATTTCATAACTTCAGTATTAGAAAAAGTAGAAAAGCTGTATAAAGACAAAGTTGTCTCTCTCTATAAAAATTTTGTTGAACTTGTCAGATGACTGATAAAATATAGAAAAGTATGTTGTGAAAACAAATATGCTCAAAAGTGGAGACAGCTTGGAATTAACTAATTATTTTTCCAAATTGTTACTGCATTTTTGAAACATTTTCATTTTTCACATGCCTCAGCAGGTAATAGAGGATAATTTGATAACTGAAGAATTTACTGGGATAGGCTGCTTTATAGACAACTTTGGACTTTTACCTGCTTAGAAATGAAGAGAAATGAGGTTTTGTTTCATGATTGTTATAAACACCTCGGTGATGTATTCATTTCTTATTCTGCTTGCAGCTTTTAAAATCGTGCGGAGTGTGACTGTAGCTCCTTCCTTTTGGCTGTAAGGGTGTCTTCCATATTCTCTTATGCTATTGATATTGTCTAAGTGTATTTATTGTTCTTACAGTGTCTTCAAAAGATTCACTGATTGAAAAACTTGTACAGTTCAGGAAAATAACTTCTAGATGAAAATATGTTTCATTTCTGGATAAGGACACACAGAGGTATCTACATCTTAAGGCTTGTAACAAACCAGCTAGTATACAACATTTTATGACTTGCTAGTTATCTCTAAAGCTGCAATGCAGTTAATGAGCTTGTTTTTAAATAATACGAATGAAGAGAGGTCTTCATACTGTCTCTTTTGTTTTCCCATGAATGGTAATGTTAATGTGGTTCCAGTTGCTGTTACTGCACAGGAAAGGGTATTTCACATGTCTTAGACTTGAAAAAAGACAGATCCAGTAATGCTCCCCTACCTGTTGCTTGTCTGTCAGTCATTTTAGTATCCTTTGCTTATGCAAGACCCATCTGTGCTAGCTGTTACCATCATCATGTCTTTCCATCCTTCACTATTCTAACAAACTTCCCTGAGCTGCCCAGTTGCACTGAAGCATGCCTGATGGCCTGCAGGCAGCTTAATGGAAACTCCTTAAAGTCCTGAAAGACAGGTGGAAATCCTTGGGTTTTTTCCGGTAGCATATTTAGTTTAAAACAACTGCTGGAAGTGCAGTTATAGTAGTCTTTAGTACATGTTTTTTAATATTTTAATAACTTTTATTTAACATTCAAATGCTAATAAGGAAATGCAGATTGTCTTGTGTGTGACTACATGTCATCCTTCTTGTCTTTGAAGGGAACAGATGGGGTTTTTTTCTAAACAACATATTCACTATTTGCCAGCAGTGTACCCTGACATCATCCTGGGCTGTATTAGCAGGAGAATAATCAAGACATCAAGGGATGTCCAGTTTTGGGACACCCAATACTCCAATACAAGTAACATGATGATAAACTGGAGTGAATCTAGTGGAGAGCCACCAGAGTGGTCAAGGCTGGAGCACTTGCCCCAGAAGGAGAGGCTGAGGAGGGGTTTGTTTAGTCTGGCTGCTGGGCCACCTAACAGCAGCACCCCCAGTGCCTATGAGGAGGTCACCAGGAAGATGGAACCAGACTCTTCACAGCAGCCACAGTAGGAGGACAAGAGAACATCAGTTGAAACAGGAGATTCTGACTTGGTACAAGGAAAAACTTTCAATAGAGCCAAGTACTACTGTGGGCAGCCTCCATCATCGAAGAGTTTTCAAGAGCCAAGTGGCTAAAGCTTTGAGCAAGCTGGTCTGATTTCATAACTGACCTTGGTCTGAGCAGGGTGTTGGACTAGACACTCCCTGAAATCCCTTCCAACCTGAATTATTCAATAATTTTGTTTTGTATTTGCATTGGTGAGATCTTGGTTTTAAGGGGTAATTTTACTGCGATGTAGATGCAAAATTGTGCAGCGATACACCGGCGACTTGTATTTAGATTTTGCTTATTTCTTAAGTCGCTGCAAACACCAAGACCCTCTATTACATTAATTCTTAGGGGAAAGGTTGCTTTGCTATCCATCATTGCTAACTGTAGCACTTTTAGGAACACATCATTGACAGATAACAAGGTATGCCTGTACTTTGAACTCTGCTTATCAGGAAATCAAACCTGTTATGTGTGATATAAAAGACATACCAACCATTTGCTAAATTATGGCAGTTTGAACCCTAACCTTCTGACCTACTCTGCCAGACTTTCAGTGGGGAGAATGGAGGGGGGAAGCAGTCTCTGCTGATACGGTAGTTACATATATCTTTTTCAGATGTCAGAGGGGCTTTGTCTGATGGTCTCTCAGTTAGCCCTATCTTTAAATATTTGTCCTTATTTTCTCATTTCTCTCCCTGTCCTTTCTGGGAAGCTTCAGTGATGGCACTTCCTTTTCTTATTTTTTTTCTCTCTGATCATCCAAAAAGCTCTGTTTTTTCATTACTGCATAGAATAGAATTTGAGTTTCGATATTACTGGTTACATACAAGTTACATATGTGGAATTAAGAATATTTGTATGTTCATTTCTGTCTGTTTTAAGGAGATATATGGCATTCCAAACATTTTTCTTCTGTTTGTAGCTCTCTGTGGTTTTAGTGCTTTTTAGATTTTATTTGCTAAAACGTGAGAGGCATTTCAGTATTGCTGCTGTCACTTACGTAGCTGCTTTTCTGTCAATCATCTCACATTGTCTTTTTCCCTTTTTGCATTAATGGAATGAAAAATTATACAGTAACTACCTTTTATTAAGTATATTTCTACATCTATAAGTATATTGATGACTTTTATGTTGAATCAGAGGAACAGCAGCATACACACCATGCAATAAATGACGTTGTGGAAGGTAGATGTTAAGATTGCAGATACATATTTAGTTTTCTGAAACAGTATGAAATTTTTTATGTTGCTGTTGTGTAAAATGTGACTTGAATTTCATGATTTGGAATTTTATCTTGATTAACTCTTCTAGTCTCTGAGTTTACTGCAGAAGTTTTATCAAAGTTGCATGAGATGGTTAATTGGCTTTTGCTCAGTAGTTGTGTACAGGACTACAACATATCTGTATAACCATTGCATGACCCATAATGTTCTTTCAAAATATCTTTGCAATCCAATTCTAATGTTAAGTGCTTTAATTTTAAAAAGCTGCTAATGCAACCTAGCTTGTAGAAAGAGTAGAAAGGGAAAAAATTGGATTGGAGAGAAAGTATATGCAAGTTACAGATCAATATGTTCACAATGTAAATCGCATAACAAACTTTGTGAACATGGACATCCAGAGAGTTTGGTTCTTTGAATCACTTCCCCCCTGTTCTTTTAAGGTTTTGGTTTGACCACTGTGTGTATATCAGAGGTTTTCAGTAGCTGCTTTTCAGTGTCTACAGAGGTTTAAAGTTTGTGATGTAATATATTTTAAAAAAAATTAAAAAAAAGGTTAATCAAAATATCTACTAGGTTGAGCTATATTTTCTATACAAATCAATATATATTACTGGGGAATAACTACCTCTACTATTCCTTGCCTTTTTCTTGATTTAGTACAAAATTCAGCTTTGTTAACATGGCAATTTTTGCAAGGAGTGAAGTAAACCACGAAATAAAAATATTGGTTTAATAAAGTTAATGGTTTGGGGTGCCATAGAAAATCAAACAGAGAATAGTGTGCACAGAAAATGTGACTATAATAAGGTTTTGATAAATATATTTCAGTTTTTTCCTCCTGGATTAAAATATGTACAACAGACAAAACCATATTGCAGAGCAGGGAAACGTTTCGATTTGTCACTTCAAACTGAATTAAAAAAAAAAATAAAATTGAAGAATTTGTCTGAGCAAAGGTGTCATGTAGGCAATGAGAAATCTGATCATGCTTATTCTGCTGCTTGTCCAGATGTGTGTTCCATCTCAGTTCAGCATGTTTCTCGTACTAGCAAGATTGGAGATTTTGTCCATTTTATATGCTGTGCACACAGATGCAAGAGAAAGCTTTGTGCGCTGTGTCGACACTGTGCCAGAAACAATAGAACTGTTCAGCTTCTTCTGACTGCTTTTGGCTTGAGGTAGAGCTGCTGGTGTCTGCATCCTTCAGCTTGGCTATATTTCCCCTGTAGATTGTTCTGCTGTACTTGGGAGAATTCTGTGAAGCTGTTTTCTTTTTCTTCACTGGGCTTCAGAGAATTCATTTAATAGCATTCCTGTTTGAAAAAGAGAACTCTTATCTTTCTTGTGGGGTTATTTGGAAGCTTTATTCAAGGGATGTTGTGAGGTGATAATTTCCATTTTTGGATTCCCAAACTAGATACCTCTGTGCCTACATCTCCTGAAATACCTGATCTGGTAGGTATTCTCTGACCAACTGTGTATACTGGTGATTTCTATGTTTTGTGTTTGTACAGTTCTTCATAGATCTGTAGAGGATACACCTATTGACTGAGATGTTCAGGCAAAGAGGAAAGCCACTACCATTAAGGTCCTAAAAATAACCGGAGTGGCTCTGTTCTCCATTATGTATCTAAAAAAACCAGTTTTTAGAAGGAAATGGTGGAATTATATCCCATCCCTTACTATATGCTTATTGGTTTCTTCAGATCCTCTCTTTATTAGAGATGCTTTTCTTAGTATCTCTACAGTGATAAAGTTCAGCTAAATTATTTGAATAGATTTTGTGTTTATTTCATTGACTCAAATAACAAAAGAGTTAATCAAGATGCTGATTACTTAAACCAAGTAATAACAGTCTAGGCAAGTGACTCTGAGCAAACTAAGCATGCATCAGCAGCATCGAATTAACACACAGCAGCAACCACATCCTGTTTCATCTTTAAAGTAAGCATGACAGGAGTTGCTCATCTTTTTTACGGGAGCCCAAAAGTAAGTACGCACATTCAGGAAGTGGAAGACTGGATCTGACACCCATTAGAGCTCCAGGATTAAGAGAAAACTCCCTCGTCAAGGTTTATTATGAAATTCTCGTGACTGAAATGTAAGTCCCAAGCAGAGGCTAGGCTGAAGAGGTCTCTGCTGTTACTGCTGAAGCTCTGTCTCAGTGCAGGAGTGAATCTTAAAGTTTCAAAGAGACAGAGTCCCCTAAAAGGAAACACAATTGCATAGTCCAGAGACAAGGAAGCTAAGATGAATTTCATTCCCTGCCAGTCAGCATGATTTAGCAGATATATCTAAAGCAGACTTATCTTTCCTAATGTTCATTCTTCCAATTCTTAAAAGAGATGGAACACTCATCATGGTAATTAGGTCACTGTAGCTGTCCTAGTGAAATAAACACAAAGATAAGCAGCTACCTTTATAGTAATTCATCAAGATGTGCCTTTTATATGTATATTCTACAACCCCACCTTTAACTTGGCTCTTTACCAGTCATGTTACAGGTTAGAGAGAAGATTTGTGCAGCTGCTAACCTGTTTCTGGTGTAAGACACAAGAATACATGAGAAGTATGCACATTCTCATTGGACATTGGAGGGAAAAAGTGTCCAATCTAGCATATACTGGGCGTTGGTCTAGTCAGGGTAGAAAGAATACATGGGTTCTACATACTGAACAACTCCACTTACTGCGTACATAATTTTGGGTTGAGGTGTCCTGAAACTATAGGTAGTGTAAACCAGCTGTTTTATCTTGCTGGATCTGGATGTTTGGAATTAGCACTTCCTACAAACTGCAAAATACTATGTGAAAACGTTGCCTTCAAGGAAGTTGTTTTGACAGAATGAGGATCAGAGGCCAATACTGAGCAAATGCTTAGAATGCTGCAAAACACAAAAATCTGCTTTGAAGCAAGCAGCTTTAAACAAAGCTTCTAAGCTTTCTCTCTCAAACAGATTTTACTAAACCACATGCAAAAGTACTGTATGTTTAATTACTTGATACAAAGCAAATGTAACATCTGGCAAGAACTTGCATGTTAAATCATGTTTACCCTTTAGCATTTAAGCTACATGTTTCTGGATTTTTATCTTTTTTATTTTTTATTTTTTAATAACAATCTAAACCACCCTGTGCTTTAACACCACTGTTATGAATACTGCGTTTAAAAAAATTTCAGCATGTTATTTGGGGAAAACAGATTTTAAGTGAAAATATTTCAGCAAACAAATTTTTCATTGCTTAAACAATTTTTAGATGGCATGCTTCATCTTCTTAATCATTATACTCAGCTTTTTTTTTTCTTTTGTTGGAGGTATTTAAATTTGTTGTTACTAAATGCATTGTTATTGTAGTTCAGATTAGAAATAATTTAACATATTTGATAGATGTTAATGAAGCAATAAATAGTACAGGAGATAGAAAATACCTAAAAAAGATGGTGTAACAATCTCCATAAAATGTGTATTTAACTGAAGAATGACAATTTTCTTACCAGGTTTGTAGGAAATAGGAAAAAGACTTTCAGTTTATGAAACCAGCCAGATACATGACACATCAGACTTATGTTCAGTGCTTCAGAAGCTGAGCAATAAAAGCATTTGAAACTAAGGATCAGAGTTTCTACATTCTCAGTTACGTCATGGGTAGCATGTGGACTCGATTCAAGGGAAAATTTTGATTGCTCAGAAACAAACCAACCAGTGTTTAGTAACAAAGATCAAAAAGAGAACCAGTGGAGACAAGATCCTTTGAGTATCTGTGTTTGAACTGGAGTCTCACAGTTTGCTACATGTATGGACAGCGTATGTGCAGTCTGTAACATGACTGAATTTGATTTAGGCCTATCTAGGCTGCTGTTACTTCGGTGACTGCAAGTGGCACAGTGAGGAGTAAGGGAAATTCTGTTCTGTGCTTTTAACACTTAGCTTAGGGCTCTTTGGAAGCGAGGAGCCTTAACGGCCAGGTTCAGTTGCAAAAGGTGAGGAAGTTAAACTGGGATTTGAACATTATATTGAAAGCAGTATGGGTAGGACTTAATGAAGGATGACAAACTATGAGGGTAATACAGAAATAGAGAGAAAGAAAACCAGCAGGTGGAGAGTAGGGCTATAAGATAGGAATGGAAGAGCAATAGTCTGGGAACAGAGGTGAGAAATAAAACAGATGCCCAGAGTAGAAAGAAGGAAATTACAATAAGAAACCAGGAGAAATCTGGGCTGGCGCTGGGATAGAGAGAGAGTAGGGCAGGAACTTTAGAGGACATGTTGGGGCTGGAAGTGGGAGGGTTGCAACAGGAAAAGTTAGGGAGGAAATGTCTGTAGCATTTAGGTGTCTCTGCAGATTCGGCGCTGAACCAAAGCACAAACATTTGTACAAGAACAGAAGAGTATATTGTAATTACTCTAAAGATCTTAGATCTGGAACTGACCCATTTGTTCAGTCAGGGTGATTTCACAACTTACAGCATTTTTTCCATTTTTCAAACTTGAAAATAAAGTCTAAAATATATCCTAAAGAACTTTAGGTTGCTATAATCAAGTATGCAAAATTAGAAAGAGTTGCTGTTTTGTATAATTTTGGTAGGGCTTCCTTTGAAAGATGCATTTGTATTTACTTGTCATTCTTTCTTATTAACAAGCTTAATACTAGGATTTGCTGCTTCTTGAATGCTTAACTTTACAAATTTATTGTCTGCTAATGTACTTCATTGTTCAGATACACTTTTGAGTAGTACTGCTGTACATCTCAGGCTTTGTCAATGGGACAGACAATGGTGAAAAAAGAGAGTCTATTTCTGTTAGATAAAAACAGATCAGAGTTGCTATCTTAGTGCTTATGGGATGCTTATAAGAAGTTGTAAATGTTAAGTGAATGTTATATACATATGTGATAGAAATCTTTGAATACCAATCATAGATTAGGCTGTGCTGGATGTGTTTTGTGGTTCCTCCATTCAAAAAGCAGTTGGCTGCCATACTTTTTTCAGTATACAGGTGGGTTGACTCTGGCACAGCACCAGGTGCCCACCAAGCCCTTCTATCACTCCCCCCAACCCCCGTCAGCACAGCAAGCAGGGAGAGAATAAGACGCAAGGAGCCGTGGGTTATGATAGATAAGATGTTATTCTCTACTTCCCGTCCACAGGCGATGTCGGGCCCAGTCCAGGAAGCAGGGCTCCGGGAACACGCAGCAGCCGCTTGGAGGACAAAGCCAAATGCCCTCCCATCCTCCTCCTGCCCTCTCCCTTTATAATTGAGCTGACATCATATGGTATGGAATATCCCACTGGTCAGCTCAGGTTGGCTGTATCCCCTCCCCCATCTTGCCCC
>WTSP01022979.1:51350-63237 GCA_025331215.1 Actenoides lindsayi
ATCAACACCCTCCAGCTCCCAGTACTGCAGCATGAGGGCTGGATGGGGAAAAGCAGCTCAGCCAGACCCACTACAACAGACTACATGATTTTACCATGAAATCTTTCTGTTCACTGCCACTGTAGCAAACTTTGAAAATTATATCATTGTCTACCATTTGCAAAAAACCAGACTTCTCTGATTGAAATATTTTTAAACCATCCTTACAGATCAGGGTTTAAGTCCTTTTCTGACTATTCTGTCTTCTTCTTCATGCTAGACATAACCTTTTTGATAATCATTGTGTCAATCTGCTTTACCAAACTTCAGGCATTATTGACTGGTCATGCTAATGGCACGGAGACATAATGAAGTTGAGACCTCATTCCAGATGATTCTTACATGGCGGGGGGCGGGTGTGTGTGTGTGTGTCTCATTTTTTCATTAACTCAATCTGTAATTTCCCTTTCATTCACAACCCACCTTCTGTGAGACAAAAACTGTACTCTTTCAATGTATCAAGCTTGCTAAAATTTCTTGATGGAGAATAATCCTGCACGCCCACATTCCACTATTTTTTTACATAACAGTGGTATTAAAGCATAGGGTGGTTTTATTTTCTTTTGTTTTCCCTTAGAGACCATCTAGGCAGATTAAGGAATGCATTTTGACATTGTGTTACATGACTCTGTACACACATGCACACGAACTTGTGCTGAAATAGTAGCCAAGAAACTAGAGATACTATCTGGCCAAGTCAAAGCAAGTATGACAAAGAGACTCCGAATAGTGCTACAGTAGAGGAGTTACTAGTGAGCTCAACAGTGTAGTAAGGGCAAAGGAAGACTGACCCTTCATAACCTTACCAGTACAAAACAGATCATGCACATCTAAGCTATTTTAAGTTTCCAAAACAAAGTGCAAAATATTTTTCTGAAGTTGCTGTTCACAATTGGGTTGATAAGTGTGCTCTGGAAGCACCTGGCTGATTGAGTAGACTTACAAAATTGTCAGAGAACTACAGACTTCTCTGGAAAGTGTGAAAATTAAGTACAGAAAAGTATTCATAGCCTGGGTTTATGCATGTTTTCAGTGTGTAAGCTCTGCTTAGAATAGATCACTGAACCTCAGACTAAGGTCTGAAGCCATATACAGGAAGGCATTGACACTTATTTTGTGTAAAGGCAGAAGATACAAATTTGTTGTTAAAAGTCAATACGTATGACTTGTAGATAAATTTAATTTGTCTGTTGCATTGCATGTTCGTTGTCAGGATGGCATGTATCTTTGTCAAGACTTACACATTTTGGTGCAAAACAGCCTTCCCAGGACTGTAAAAAATGTGTATAGCGGAACAGATTTAGTGTCATGTCTGCAGCCAGTCATGTACAAAGTGTGGAGAATATAAGAGTGCTGAAACTATTTTTGTGTGGTAAAATGAAAATAGGAGCATACAACCAGGGAGCAGGGATGAAGTACTTTGTGTCAGCACTTGAAAAACATTCTCAAGCAAAATTGACAGCAGTAGTCAATAACCAGATAGATAATTGGCATTTAGCAGTTTGAGCACAGTAACTCCGAGAACAAATACACTACTGAAAAACAAAACTGTTTTAAAAAAAGCGACCTTTTCATGAGCTCAGTAGGCAGAACTTCCCATCTCTGCTTACACAGCCTGTGTGGGAACAATCTCATTCATGCATTGAACTGTTTACTCATACACGGATGTCTACAGAGTGATTATAAAGGCCATCATAATGACACCTGTTTGTTCTGTTCAAGTTAATTCTAGTGAAAATTGCTTCCTCTTTGTGCCGTAGAAACATTCCTACATCTGAAATCCTCAGAGAAAATAGTTGAAGTAATCCCCTTGTTTTTGTTAAACATTCTCAATCCCACCTAAAGATCAGGTGCTAAATAGGATGGAATTGTGTTGCAACTGCTATTTGACAAATGACAGCTAACATAACAGCCGTGCTGAGTTAGAGTAAAGATTTATCTGGCATTCTAACAATTTGTTGTGAAGTGACTTCTGTGTGAGAAGTACCGTCTTGCATTTAATAGTTGACAAAGGATTTCTCTGCTATGACTTTGTTCACTGTGCTCTTGAGTAAGTGTTAATTTTTAGCATCTGTGGCATCTTATGGTAAGGAATTTCACAGCTTTCATGTGTGAAGAACAGCTCCTATTTGTTTTCATTCTGCGTCTCCTAGCTTTATTAGATGCCTTCTCATTCACCTACTGGACAATACAGTTGATTCCTATTCTCATTTTTTATGCCACTCATGATATAGGCCCCTCTCATTTCTTTCTTTTCCTTATACAGTCTCTTTTACAAGCTTTAGCATCCTTGCTTGCTTGAGTAATTTCTTCTACACAGTGCAACTGTATAATTTAGTGCATGATTTTACTGGTTGTCAAAGGTAATCCTTACTACCCTTCTCTGATGCTTTACCAGTTCTATTATATTCCTTGTTAGGTGTGGTACTATAATAGTAGTCAGCATTCAGTATGCAGGCAACAGCATGGAATTGTAAACTGATGTGGTGATCTCTCTATTTCCTCTCTTGCTTTCACAGGAGTTCCCAAAATGTTGGTCTTGTCCACTATTGAAAACTGATCCAAAGTTTTCATAGATTTATCTAGTATAACCCCAAGTTCTCACATGTGAATGAAAACAGTCAACTAGGAGTTCATCATTTTATGTATGTGGTTAGGATCATTTTTATAACCTGTGATTTATTTTACATATATCTACTTTGAATTTAATGTGTTATTTAATGCTAAGGTTCATAAGGGTTTCTGCTGTTCTTCACGTCACTCTTAATTTTCTGCAGTCCAATAATTTAGTAATCTATCATCAAACTTTATCTCTTTTTTTTAGATCGCCTATTAAACAGAACAAATGAAGTCCACTTTTAAGTGGAATATTATTTCTCACCTATAATTCCCTTATAGTGATATTCTCAAAAATATACTTTGTTTCTGCTTTTGAGAAGGACCTGTGGTTCCTAATTACCGTGGAAATCAATTTACCATTGTGGTCTGACATTTCTTTATATTTTGGGGGATGGTAAAAAGCAGCGTAGCTGATATCCATAATATCCCAAAAGGGTGTTCCAAAGGGTGCCCCATTATCTCCCTGTTGCGTGTAACATGCAGTGGTGAAGACAGGAAACAACATCTCTCTAGGATCAATCCCATGAAGACTTCAGTGCATACATTTGTATACTGAGATACATATCGATCTAACATTTTTTCAAAATAAAGTATCCTGTAAGACCATGGTGATTTGATTGCACAGTAACCACATATTCAGAAAAGACATTGCTAAGTTTCCCACGTACTGTGTTTTGTTGTCATGATAGTATGAAGTTTTCCCAATGATGTTTCAAATGCAGGTAATGATAGTTACATGGGTAACCATACTAATATTTAAATAAACTCTTAGAAATACTATATTAATTTCTGAAATGTATACTTGTAATGAACAGGACTGGCATGTATTCTAAGTTTGTTTATTTTTGAACCTTTTTTTTTTTTCTTTTAGGTATAGACAAATGCAGCTTGGCACTGAAAGCAAGGTAGCCGAACTTCTTCACCAAAGTAAGCTGAAGTCCTTTGAAAGTGAACATGTTCAACTCTTGCAACAAGAAACAGCTAAGAATCTTTCACAGTGCCAAATGGAATGTGAGAAATATCAGAGAAAACTGGAGGTATGTTATTTAGAGACATCTTACAAGGCATTACATAGTTGTTTTCAATTAGAATATAAAATGGGAAAGCCTGGGGGGGAAGTAGCAACAAACATACATGGCTAAATTAGTATCTCCACCAGATTCTGCTGAAGCAGATTCTAATGACAAAGCTTATTAAGTCTGAGCAGTTCAATGGAAAACAACACTAAGGGGAGAATGTGGCAGCAAAACAATCTCTCGAGGAGAGATGTTGAAGACAGTACTTCATTCATGTGAGGTGTGTATGTGCTTGTATCACAAAGCTGCTTGTGTCAGTCTATGTGATTACTGTAAGGAAAGAAGACAGGTACACCAGAACAGCTATGGTGAATTCAGTATCATTATTAAAAACTAGGATTTGTGGTAGAGTTGCCACATAATAGAAATACTTTTTACTAATATGCAATTCTGGAACAACTTTTTACAACTGAGGTATTAAAGGAGAGTATGGTGTGTATATAGCATTGAAAAGACCTAACATTGCTAATCCTGTTGTGGTGGATAGACTTTGGCCAGCTGCCAGACACCCACCTAACCACTCTTTCATTCCCCCTGCTCAAGAGGACAGGGAGTGGGGTGTAAATAAACTGAAAAAACCCTTGTGAGTTGATATAAAGATAGGGAGGTCACTTACCAATTACCATCATGGGCAAAACAGACTTCACCTGGGGAAAATTAATTTCACTTATTGCTAATTGAAATAGATTTGGATGATGAGAAACAAATATAAAAAACTAAAACATCTTTTCCCAACACTTTCTATTCTGGGTTTTACTTTCCTCCTTCATTTCTCACTCCTTTACCTCCACTTTCCCAAGCAGTGCAGTGAGGGATGGGGAATTGGGTTTGGGATCAGTTCATAAAAGCTCCTTTTTGCTGCTTCTTCCTCCTCACACCTTCACCCCGCTCCAGTGTGGATCCTCCATGGGCTGCAGCTTTCTTCAGGAGAAAATCTGCTCCTACTTGGTCTTTCCACAGGTTGCAGTTCCTTCAGAGCATGTCTACCTGCTCCACGATGGGGTCCTGTATGAGCTACAGAGTGCATGTCTGCTCTGGCATGGTCTTTTGTGGTCTGCAGGAGGACAACTGGCTTCACCATGGTCTTCTCCATGGGCTTCAAAAGAATCTCTGCCCTAGCACCTGGAGCACCTACTCACCTCTTTCTCTCAGCTTAGTGTCTTCACCAAGGCTGTTGCTCACACTATTTTCTCCTCACTCCTCACTGTCATGCAGCATATTTGTCCTGCTGTGGTGGGTCCTTCGGAGCCAGCTGGAACTGTCTGTGTCCGGCACAGGGTAGCGCAAGTCTTTCCTCACAGAGGCTGCCCCAGCTGCCAGCACCTGGGTGCCTGCACCCGATACACCTATTTATGTTGTGTTAAATGATTTGGACTTGTTTATCCCTACAAGCTCAGAATTTATTATTTTTCAAACCTGTACTTTGAAAAATGTATCATATCCTGTACACCTATTTTAGTAGTGGAAAGGTGTCCTGTATTCAGCAGAGTGAACTTACTTTAAACCAAAATTTCTTCACCTGTGCAAAGTTAGTCCCAAAATCATGGAGTCCAATTTGTGAGATTTAAATGAGATTGGCAGTGGATGCCTAAGCCAAATCACAGAATGCTAGGAGTTGAAAGGGACCTTGAAAGATCATCTAGTCCAACCCCCTTGCCAGAGCAGGATCACCTAGAGCAGGTCACACAGGAATGCATCCAGGTGGGGTTTGAATGTCTCCGGAGAAGGAGACTCAGCAGCCTGTTCCAGTGCTCTGTCAGCCTTACCATGAAAAAGTTTCTCCTTAAGTTTACATGGAACCTCCTATGTTCCATCTTGCACCTGTTGCCCCTTGTCCTATCATTGGACGTCACTGAGAAGAGCCTGGCTCCATCCTCCTGACACTCACCTTTTACACAGTTATAAACATTAATGAGGTCACTCCTCAGTCTCCTCTTCTCCAAGCTAAAGAGACCCAACTCCCTCAGCCTTTCCTTGTAAGGGAGATGATCCACTCCCTTAATCATCTTTGTGGCTCTCCACTGGACTCTTTCAAGCAGTTCCCTGCCCTTCTTGAGCTGAGGGGCCCAGAACTGGACATAACATTCCAGATGTGGTCTCACCAGGGCAAAGAAGGGGAGTAGAACCTCTCTCAGCCTAACCACACCCCTTCTAATACACCCCAAGATGCCATTGGCCTTCTTGACCACAAGGGCACATTGCTGACTCATGGTCATCCTGCTGTCCACCAGGACCCCCAGGTCCCTTTCTCCTATGCTGCTTTCCAACAGGTCAGTCCACTGCTGGTACATGGGGTCGTTCTTTCCCAGATACAAGACTCTACACTTGTCAGGATACAAACAGAACACAATAAAAACCTATGGCAGCCTTCCTTTTTTGGAGAAGGATACTGTTCTTCAAGCCTCCACATTTCTAGTGCTGAATCTACCTAGGGCATTTATGAAAAGGAACTAGAGAGTGGGAACAAAATTAGAGAGTTCTAGCTAAAATGTAATTTCTTGTTTTGTCTGTACTAGGACATTCAGATCCTGGCTGATGAGGTCAGTTGTGGTCATGAGCACTGGGACTGACAGTTTTGCTTGACTTTGAGGTTGTTAAACAGATTTTTCAATTGCATAGACGTGTCTGAACTTTGAGAAGATAGTTAAATTTGAGCTATATTTCCATTTTCTTTGTGGATATTTACTTGATCTGATAAAATCTTGAATATTCAGCATTCAGTTCTTCTGACACTTTTGGCACTTCCTTTTCTCTTTAGAGAGACTATTTGAAACCAGTGCTTTTTCATTGAGAAATGTTCTAGCGGAATTTAAATATTTGATGTCTGAAGGTTTTACTTTTGTTTCTTTTGACTGAATTCTTGTTTGGTTTTGGTTTGAGTGTTTTTTAATTTCATTTCTTTTGTATACTATCAATGTGCTAAGGGTTTTCCCTTACCCTTCTTATGGGACATTGATCTTAATAGTATAGTCACTAGTATCTTGTGGCTCAGCTACAGCTGCTTTGTGAACCAACTCTTGTTTTGATTTGGATCTCAGCATGGAGTAGTTCCTCTTATGCATGCTAAAAGTAGGGAACAGATGGTTCGTTTGTTGCCAAATTTTAACTTACGCATTTATTCTTCTGTGACAGTGGACCAAGCTATAAAAATATTCAAGTGGCTTGTTTCTCTAAGCAATTGTACATTATTTAGTGTTATTGACAGTGAATCTGTATTATTGCTGTATACACTATGCAAATATTTTCTGTATCTCAAGATCTATATTCAGTTGTCATCTCGAATGTTTGGGATGTTTATTTGGGAAGTTAATATTTGAAATTAGCTATGGTATTACTTAGTTATTACTTTACCTGATTTGGTGGGATTTTTTTTCTGTGAAACATGTAAATTACTACTTCACTTACCAAGGATTTTTTTATTCCTGTTGGTTTTATAATATTTGTGCTGTCATTGTTGTTTTCTATTTTCAAGCACTATATCAAGCTTTAGTTCTTACACAGACCTTCCTAAATTTTACTTCTGAATATGGTTGGTTTTTTTTTTTAGTTTAATCATCTTAGTGGATTAAGTATTTACTTCAGTCTGGAATGTTAATGGAATATTACCTGTCAGTAATAAGTAAATGATGAGAATCTGATAAACCTTAAATACCAAATTTTTATATTCATGAATTTAACATTCTGTAGAGGAATCCTCTTTTTTTTTTTTTAAATGATAACTGAAACCTGAATCCAGTTAAAGCAATGAAAATAAATGCATTTACACTGTTTTTACACTGTTTTGACTGCCATGTATTGATTTTTGTTAAATATTTTTTTTTAGCTCTTACCTTGCTTTTCCTAACTCTCATTTAAAATTCTTGTAGCTTTTTCAGAGAATTACTAAGGCCTTGGGAAATAGGCATAAATGATATGACCTGAGAGTGTAACCTGTGCAAGATAATATAGTTGAAAAAAATAACTGCCTTTTAAAGCATTTTAATCTTTCCTGTGCAAAAGTTGCATGAAATATTTAGTATTATACTGCAAGCATTGTTACCTGTACTATGCTTTAATAAACAGCTGTAATGCTGAATCCCTGAATCTTTCCATTATTCATTCTCACAGGTGCTTACTAAGGAATTTTATAGTCTTCAGTCTTCTAGTGAAACACGCATTATTGAACTTCAAACGCAGAATTCCGAGTATCAAGCACGGCTAGATACTTATGAAAAGCTTGAAAAAGAGCTTGATGAGATAATATTGCAGACAGCAGAAAGTAAGTTCTGTCATAAATTATATTGTATCTGTAGGTATTTCTGGCATTATGACAAGATGTCTTGTTTTTTGTGGCACTTGGAAAGCATTACAGTGCCCTCTTTATGCCTGACAGTTAAGATGCAGCAATTATTTTGATAGAAAATATTAATGACAGGTTTTTAAATGTACTTGCAAATATATATAAAATAAACATGAACTGAGACATATGGATATTAAAAATCATCTCAGTGTTTCTTTTCCATTATTTCTCTTTTCCTTATTTTAGTCATCCATTATAATCAGATAGGGTCTTTTTTTGAATACCAGGGAACCCTCTTTGTTGACAGACAACCATAGGTTTCATAATACAGTACAGTGATTAATGTGAATTTTTGAATGAACTAAGGGGGAAAAAAAGCTCTTGCTTATGTTGAGTTAATAATAATTAGACATTAAGTGGTTCTTTGTGGCAGATCAGTATGTTCCAAGTACTAAATCCTGGATTAAATTCAGGCCTGATTACTCTTGGATATTTTTTGTCTCTGGCAAAAATAACAATATCTGTGCTCAAACACAGCAAAATTTCTGTGAAATCTCTATTGGTTTGATTTTCAGCCTAAATGATTCCACAAAGCAAGTAATTTCTAATCTGAAATCAAGACTCTAATCTTGAAGACTCTTAGCCTGTGTGTAAATAGAGTAGGACATTTTAAGATTTTGAACAAATTCATATATCTTCTTGTCCTTTACTCTTCCTTTGCTTCTCCAGAAAATAGTCACAATTTATAAATAATGTTTTCCAAGTAGGTCATTGCATAAGCTTTATATATAAACAATAGCAAAGAGCCAAGAATGTATTACTGGGATGTGGCAATGTCTTAGTATCTTTGGTAATTAGATTGTACATACTTCATTAAGTTTATATGCTGCAGCTTATACTTGTTAGAATGACATATTCAACGCTACAGAATATGATTTAAATGAAACTTATCAAATAGACTGTTCTGTTAAAATATAATTATTGTCTGATTTTGTTAGAAAAAAGGGAGTTACAGTTCAATATTATTTCAGTATACTTTCTATTTAATTGTGTTTTCTTACTGTTATTATGCTGTATTGATATTGAAAGTTAGGATTAATACTAATTAAGAGTCAATTCCAGCACAAAGGTGAACTTCTTAGGAAAACCAGAATAAATGAAAGCATTTCTTTTTAAAAATCCCTTTGAAGAAGAACACTGTCTTATGTCATAATATTTACCTGTCATAAATTGCTAAAGGTAGAAAAATAGTTGAAAGACAGGAAATATAATTATTTTTCAAATTTATGTACATAATTTACACTGAAGCACTCTGTGTAAGACAGAATTTTCTATGGACATCGATGAGAATAAGATTTTACTCTTCAGTCCCATGGTCACTTCTTTATTTTCTAATACCATGTAATATTTTTTTGTCTCCTTGAGTTATGAAGCCTCTGCTCTTTTACAGTATTGTGTGTGGAGTGCTGGTGGGGGTTGGGTTCTCTGGGCTGTTTAATAAACTGTGTATTTGCACATGTGAAGTGGCTTTTCTCATATAATCATATAAGCTTTTTATTTTTTCCTGTGGAGAATGTGCATGTGGAAAAGATCACTGGATTGTGACTGTTATTCCCTCATCATTATGCCTCACTTTATTAATATTGAAATAACATGAAATAACCTATTCGGGAAACTATCAAGAATTTATGTGGCCACTCCTTACAGCATCTGAGTGGTTTCCACATGAATAACAATAGTAAACTTTCTTGGCATTTGTCTATTCTTCCTTTCTGGGACAAAATCTTCACCTTGGGGTATTTTTGTAGATGAGTTATTTGTTCTTGCTTCCTTTGGTTAGTATCATTTTAAGAAAGATTGAACCTACCTGTATCCTCAAAATGTCACAATTTTTGATAAGTTATCATAGAATCATAGAATGGTAGGGGTTGGAAGGGACCTCTGGAGATCATCAAGTCCAAACTCCCTGCCAGAGCAGGATCACCTAGATCAAGTCACACAGGAACAGATCCAGGAGGGTTTTGAAAGTCTCCAGAGAAGGAGACTCCACAACCTCTCTGGGCAGCCTGTTCCAGGGCTCTGTCACTCTCACAGTGAAGAAGTTTCTCCTCATGTTTTCCTCTGTCACCCAGCATCACAGAGGTGCACTTGGGTTACCTCATGTCTAACCATTAACCTCATGTTGAGGAGGAGCTTCCCGTGTTTCACCTTACTACCATTACCTCTCGACCTATCACAGGGCACAGCTGAAAAGACACTGTCCCCTTCTACTTGATACCCACCCTTCAGATATTTGTAAACATTCATAAGATCCCCTCTCAGTCTTCTCTTTTCCAGGCTAAACTGCCCCAGGGCTCTCAGCCTTTCCTCATAAGAAAGAAGTTCCAGTCCCTTCATCATCTTTGTAGCTCTCCGTTGGACGCTTTCTAGTATGTCCCTGTCCCTCTTGAACTGGGCAGACTAGAACACAATACTCCAGATGTGGTCTCACTAGTGCAGAGTAGAGGGGGAGGAGAACCTCCCTTGATCTGCTGGCCACATTCTTGTTTATGGACCCCAGGATACCATTGGCGTTCTTGGCCACAAGGTCACATTGCTGTTCCATGGAGAACTTATTGTCCATCAGGATGCCAAGGTCACTCTCCATGGAGCTGCTTTCCATGGGGTCTGCCCCTAACCTGTACTGGTACATGGTGTTGTTCCTCCCCAGGTGCAGGACTCTACACTTACCCTTCTTGAACTTCATTAGGTTTGCCTTTGCCCAACTTTCCAGCCTGTCCAGATCTCACCGGATGGCAGCACAGCCTTCTGGTCTATCAGCCACTCCTCCCAGTTTAGTATCATCAGCAGACTTACTGTGGGTACACTATCCCTTCATCCAGGTCACTGATGAAGATGTTGAATAAGACTGGACCCAGAACTGACCCCTGGAGAACACCAGGACATTTTCAGGTTTCCTAGTAACAATAGAAGAGACTCCTCTTCCCTCCTCCATATCTGGCTCACATGCAACACTCTTGGCCAGGGATGAATTCACCTTCTGCTGTGCCCATCACTGCTGATTTGCAGGACATTGTTGGCAAAACATTATGCCCCATGCTATTGATAACAGTTTTGCCACCAGCTGTACTCTGGTCCATTAAAACCACAGTGAAGGTCCTCCAGTCTTTCACAAATCCTTGCAGGCACTGCTGACTTCATGGACATTGCCGTGATCTCTGTCCTCAACAGCCCTTTGACTTTTCATTTCAAGGCCCATCAACAGCCACTAAGCAGCAGTTTTACTAATTCTCCCGATAGCCTAAAAGCAAAACAGGCGAGAGGGAGAACAAAAGGGAACCTTCCAAACCTGAGTGCTGAAGTATTAAGGGGACCGCCCCACCTTTGAAAGATCTCCTCCAGAGAGTCAAAACAAGCCACAGCAGAAGAATTTGCTCAAAAAATAGTGCAACCTCCAGAACACTTCAGTTAATAGAGCTAATTAATCTGACAGCTCAAGATGGTGACCTGAACGTCCTCCACTACTAGGAGTAGGGCCTGCCTCTAAACCACACTCATGTTGGTGCTCCAACTGTCTTGCAGAAGTCTCCTTCTGATGGCAGATGATCTTGTAACAATCCCTATTATATAAGTCCCCATCAACAGAGGTGACCTCTCTGTGTCGGGGTCTCCAGAACACTCATTGACATATTTTCTTCGTTTTTCATCTTAATCTGAAAGGACACGATTTCACATTCCCTGATTTCTGATTTTCACTCTCATTGTTTTATTATTTAATCCTGCAAGACGTTCTTCCCCCGCCCCCCCCTCCCCTGCCCCCCACCTCCTACACTTACCCGCACTCCTACACCGCCGTCTGCCGAGCTCGTCGTGA
>WTSP01022979.1:63247-77494 GCA_025331215.1 Actenoides lindsayi
GAGTGGGGTTGAGACGTTTGCTCTCCCGACCTTTTAACTGAAAGAAAACGATTTCACAACCCCCTTTTTTTTTTTTTCCCTCCCTTTTTTTTTTTTTTTAATCCTTCAAGACGTTCTTCCCCCCCCCCCCCCCCCCCCTCCAAATATCAGACCATAGAGTCATAAATATTGATATGCTGTTGAGGACAAGGTTGGAATTATCTGTGGCCCGTTCTTCTTCCAGAGATCAGGACTGATGAGAAAAAGTGTAATACTTAATGTGCTTTTACAATTCCTTTTAAAACTTCAATTCTTTTTTTTTTTTTTTTAGTGTAACTTTTAATTTATTTTCATTTTTAAATTCCTTTTTAAGATTTTTGGTTGGACGTTTGAAAGAATTCCCAGTACCTTTGGAGGAAAGTGCTGATATCACATTGATTTTGGTGAAAACTCCCACAGAAAAATACTTCAGATTGGATTTTTTTTTATTTTTTTTTTTCCCCAGCTACAGAAATTTTACTGAAGTTTCAAAACCGCTCTTTGATTTGGTTTCTTTTCTCTCCTTTTATTTGCATGTCCTTCTCGTTTCCTCTATTTCACTTCCCATCACTGTACACACGCTGGAGGCACGCTTGGAACGAGCGCAGAAAGGGTAGAGAACACAACGCGGAAAGGCAGGAAGACAAAACGGCGTTTTGAAATTCGACACGTTTCCCAAACTGCAAGCAGCGTTTTTCTGACACAAAAGCTCTTTGAAAAGCCTGAAGTGATCTCAGGACTCCGCGCTGCTGAAAATTATAAACATAATTCGTTTTCCTTTCTTAGTTTAGGCGGAAAGGAAGCTGGCCGGCGACGACATCTCCTGCGCAAGCGGCTCGAGGAGGCGGCTGCAGCCCTCCTCGGTCTGCCTCTTTAAGAAGGAGGGATGACAAGGGGCTGGCGTGCAGCGGCTTGGTAGCGTTTCCAAGATGCTTCGCATTATGGCAGGACAGAAGAGTTGACAGTCTCATCTCAGCTTTGCGGTTAGCTGGCTACAGGCATGCACTCATTACTTTATATTAATGTGAGATGTGAACATTGTTTTGCTGGTTATAATTATCCTCCAAGTGGTACAACCTTAAAAAATTACGGCTTTGGAGAATCTCTTTCTCTGTAGTTCTTCCTGGGAGTCCCTGCCTGGGTCGGTTCCCAATAATGAGATTTTCTAAGGGGGCTTGGGAACGGATTGATTGATTTATTTGCTTTTGGATGCTAATTAACTTTGATGTTCGGCAGCCACACTCCTGGCTGCCATACTGCGAGCAGGGGAACAGCGGGGCTGGGCCTCTGCTTCAGAGGAGGACCACAGCGAGGGTCAGATGGGACTGAGTGTTGCTGGTCTGTGTTGCATTTTGCTCCTAAGCCAGATGTAGAAACCTTTCTGAAGAGCCCTTCTTTTCAGAAGACGCCCCAATGGACGGGAGCAGGGATGTCCCCACACACCAGGCCTTCCTAATGCAGTTGGATGTATTAGGGCAGACGTCTGCCTTGGGGCAGATGAAGATGTCCCGGGGCTGCCCTCCACAAACTGGAACTGGGAACTGCCTCAGAACGCAGCCTCACAAGGACTTGTACCTTCTGGCAAAGGTTGTTCTGAGGCCACCAGAGCTCCCAGTTTTCACCCCGACCAGAACAAAAGCAAGGCAAAGACATCTGAAACAATTGCTTAAGCGGTGATGAAAGGGATCAGCCTCCCTTTATCTCCACAACAGACACTGCGTCATCAGTCTTTGCACCATATTTCAGCACCATCCTCTCCACCGAGGCTGCCAGCGAGGGGCTGTGCAGCTCTGCAAGCAGAACTGATGAATGCTTGGGGATGGGATATGTATGCCAGAAAGGTTGGGTTTTGTTCCCACACTGTGGGAACCAAACATAAAAAACACTTGACGAATCTAAGGCTTGGATGAAAACCAAGCCGCTCCTCTCACGCAGGCAAGAGCCATCAGCTGCGATGACCTCTGGTAACTCTCAACGGGGATCTTCACCAGAACCTTCCCCTTCCTGACCAGAGCCCCTCAGCACACAGAGAAATGAGGTTCTGGAGACCCTATCAGCACACCCAGGCCCTGCTAGGCCCTGGGCTCATGCTGCAGTGGTACACCAATCTTCAGGCCAGCGAGGGAATTTAGGAAGGAATGTAGGTGGCGAAGGCCATGTACTGACGGTCTCTCCTCAGCCCGATGGGCCAGTAGCCATTTGCAAACACACTGAAAGTGGCTAGCCATCAGCTAGGGTCCAGAGCGTGCTTCAGGGTCCAAGGAAGTCTGCAATGTCTAAACTGTTTGAATGCTAGAAGTGCAAACCCATATATTTCTTCTTTACCACCTCCTTCTTCACTGTCTTTTTATTTTGTCTTAGTGCACAGCAGGGAAAAGTGGAAGAGGGATGGAGGGATGGGCTCGTTTCTTCTGGTAATGGAGAAGAGAGATGGCCTCTTTGCAGAGGAAACAACCCAGTGCTTATAGAATACTATTTCAAGAGCCATAGTGTTAATGTTTACATGATGCTGCATCTACTAGAGGAGCAACACATGTGATGCCCACATTTATGGTAGCAGCCTCCTCAGCCATCATTTTGCCACACACATAAGTCGTCAGCAAGACCTCCTGTGTGTTGCTCATGGAGCTCTGGCTTTGTGCCTCTCCTCCAACCAATTTGTACCATACTCTTAAGTATTTAGCAGCTTGCCACAGCACAGAGCCAAGCCATAAATCCCCTGTGGGGAGCTGTGCTATAAATGTCCACTTGGACCTCTGTGCTGCCAGGATGCTCTCCCCTGAGGCCACCAGAAAGAAGCTGCTGGTCACCCTTAGAGCAGAAAGGGCCAGGTGCCTACCACAGCTTCTTGGAAAGGATTCAGTATGTCTTGAGCATGGTGATGTGTTCAACCACAGAACACAACGTGCTGCCATTGCTTTCAGTGGTGTCCAAAACTCTGGGTAGTAGCCTCTGTTACTAATAGGTGACATAAGGGTTTGAGATCTGGACATAAGTTGGTAGCTGCTCTTTTATCTCACATCAATAAGCCAATCTATAAATGATGCCACAGGAGGTGAGTGAGGAGAGCCCCTGTCAATGTGGACAATTCATTCCTGAGCAGGATGCAGAGAGACTCATTTAACTTAAAGTGAGATGACAGTGACTCTGTCCCACTGGGATGGATCTAGCATAGGTAGATGGTCCAATGGAGCAAAGCCAAACAATTCTCGTGTTTCAGTGAGAGGTGGTGTCCTGTTTTTGCTGGGACAGAATCCTGGGCTAGCTATGGGTCTGCAGCTAGCAGCTTCCAGTCAGCCAGAAGCTTAAACTGGGAGGGGCACGTGCTTGGGCCGCTGCCCCAAATTGTCTACAGGTGGGTCCTATCCCAGAAACATCACACTCAGTATAAAGGGGGAGAGTGGGAGCTTCTTTTTTCCCTTTCTCCTGCTTCTTCTTGTTGCTGGAGAGTCTTGTTCACCATCCTGCTCCTAAGGCTGTTCTTCTGACTCACGTACTGGGGTGAGTTTAACTTGATATACTTCACATTGGTAATTAATGTTAGTTTTGCTGTTTAGTTAAATCTGTTTTCACTTCAACCTGGAGGTCTCCTGTCTTTTTCTTTATTCCCCCTTCCTGGCTGGGGAGGGGTCACTGGGTGACAGATCAACTGCTGTAGTTTAACTGCACTAGAAATCCAGATACTGGCCAATGATCTGAGCTGTTTTGAGCAGATGACTGGGGCATCGTTCTTAGAGCTCTCAGACAATGCAAGGACTGTTGGTTTTTTTTTCCCCCAAGCCTTCTCCCTGACTCCACATTTAATGAAGATACATATTGGGACAGTCAGCACCTTAGGTGGTGAGACCATCAGTTGTCTTCTGCAATGAAGGGGGCTCTTTTTTCATCCTTCTACTTACTGAGGCTTATTGAGGGAGACTGTAAGAGATGAATTATCACAGCTCAAATGCCTGGGCCTGCTCAATCTCGTAGGGTGGCTAACTGGGCAGCGCTGTTGCAACATGAAGCTGACTCAGCCACGCAGCATCTTTGCTGGCATCCCATTAGCTGCTGCGGAGACAATTATTTCTTTATTGCTAAACAGAGTCTGTCAGTGGCTCGGGGCACTCCTGTGAAAAATGTAACAGAGATGGAATAATAATTCAAAACATGCCAGACCAGAAAGCCCGTGGCTCATCGTATCAGACTCCTTCTGCCTGAAAAATCAACCAGTCCAGGCTGTTCAAGGTGGGTGAAGCAATGACACAGATGCTTGTGACTTCACCAGAAGCAGTGCGTCCTTCCAGGAAAGCAGGATCCCTTTCTCATACAAATGGCCTTACAAATAGAGAAGGGAGCAAAGAAATTCTCTGAGTGGAAGCTGCATCAGCAGAACTGACTCAGAAGAGAAATTTGCTCTTCAAAGTTTTTTCCGTGGGGTGTCAGCTGCTCTTGGGTGAAGTGCTAGCAGGCAGCGTCCCAGTGACTTTCCCACTGTGGGAACCAAGCCCTTTTAAAACTGTTTTGACTGTAACCAAGGAATTAGAGAGATGGATGAAGCCAGCAGAAAGTGTGACAATCTCCTAAAGGCACACAGATGGTGAGCAGACCCTGGAAACTGATTCACTTTGAGCGATCACTTTCCTGAAGCACATTTTGGACAGTTTTCAACCTCTCTGAGGACCTGAGGAAACCTGTAACTTCTCCAAGGCAAAATGAGGGGCAGGAGGGGAGAAGGGAGGTGGAAAAAAAAGCATGATTTTGCCTTGAAATGCACATTCACACATAGTTATTTATTTCTTTGCCCTTTGACATTGAGAGAAGCTCATCTCAGAACGATCACCCGTGGCTCAGCCCAGATGGAGGTGGGATACAAATTCCATTGCCAGTGCTAACCATGAAAAGATTTCCCTGTTTTACCAGAAACCACAATCCCCCATAGTTCCCAGACTGCTCAAGTGATGTATAGCTTGGTAATTGTCCTGAAAGATAAGGGAAAGCCTCCTCTGCGGTTGCATTTGATATGGGCCTGATGTATGGGATCGCTCAGTGCTGGCTCGGTGGAGGGTGTCTAGAGACAGCGTGGAGTATGCCTCTCTGCCTTCTTCTCACTGGGGAAACTCTGCTGGTGGCAAGCAGGATCCTGAGGGTTGCAAATTGCTTTCCCACATCTAACATCCCTTTCATAGCAGCCTTGGTAGGTTTTTGGCATGAGGAGGAGAACTGAGGAGTTGTTTATGGCTGCTCAGAAGCTTCCTCTGCAGGGCTGCCAGCCCTGTGCCAAGGACTGAAAGGATTTGCCGAGGGCATCCTCGGAAGGGTCAGAGGGAAATGGGGCACAGGGTGGGGGGGAAGAGCTGCAAGTAGATGAAGGAGAAAGGCTTCTGGAGATGGAAACCTTCACCCACAGTGAGTAGCAGAAGCGCCTTTTCTTGGGTCAGTGCGAGCGACACTCGAAAAATTCTCAATTGATTTATCATTAGAAAGCCTGGTTGTGGTAAATCCTGCTAACCAGATGGAGTCTGATATAGAGACCTTCCAGCTTGATGCTGTATAGGGAAGATGGACAACTTCACATTTTCAGATAAGCCTCTGCGATGACTCGATTTCCACTTTCCAGAGGATCCTGTTGAGAGTCTGGGGTAAGATTGTCCAAGCAGCTGGGATGAGCAGCCTTTGGATGGCAAGGCCATCTTCATCCAAATTTCACCAGCATCCAGGGTGTTCCACTCATCTTACTCAGGCACAGCAGAAGGGTGAAATCTTGCCTCAGCATCTGTGCTATGAAAAGTCTGGCACACTGCAGTTATTTTGCACTGGGGATCTGCAATCTGATGAATGTTCCTCTGATTTTTATTTTTTGGAAGGATTTAAAAATAAGCTGCTCACAGAGTTTGCAAACTTGCTCTCACTGGTTTCAGTGGAGATGTACTAGGACTGCAAAGAGCATTTATGTGCAAAGCAGCTCGTAAAAGGAAATACACGGTGCTTTGTTCTCCCACAGGAGGGCTAGTGAATTATTTGGGTAGAACCCACATGAAGTAAGGAGTAATTGGTAGATACTCTTTTCCAGACCCTCAGCTGCTGTGATGCAGTAAGTTTCCCTTGCTCGGACTAGCTGAGAGTCCAGCCTCTAGGTCTCCACATACAGATTAAGCAAGACACCAAGAGGCCTTTGGAGAAAGGAGCTTTTATTCGAGGGGAGTGACAAACACATTTGATTTGGACCACTTTCTCTCCGAGATTTAATCTCGGAGGAACTGGCAAAACAGAAGAAGGCCCAGAAGCAAAAGTGAATCAAGCACATGAAGGCATTTATGCTGAAAGCCACAGGGTTTTCCACGGGTAGCAGCAAATATCCAAAGTCTCTCAAAGCAGAGAGTTCCAGGGTAGCTTGTGCCATTGAAAAACTGGCTTACACTATACAGAAGTTTAAAAGGAAGCCAAGCTTGTGGATTTTCCTAGCAAACCAGTCTGATGTACCATAAAGAATTTGGGGTTAGGTGCAAAAAGAATTAAATCATCCATTTGCCCCTCCTGCCCTTCCAAATTTTTCCACTACAGCATGAAGGAAGATTAGAAGTATTGTACAGGGTTTTTTACATTCTCCTTTGTCTTCTGTGTTTGTGCACAAGGGTGAAGATGGCTTTTATTTGATGTTATTTTAAAATTATCCCTTAAAAAAAATAGATTTGTGAATTCAGTAAAATAACACCTTGCATTTCACTGGCATGCCTGTAAACTTCTCTAGCACTTGACAGAGGGTGAGTCAAACCAACTCTAGCTCTGTAATAAGCATCAGATCAAGTTGGACCATGATTATGTTACTTTCATGGGGATAAAAAAATAACAACAAATAAATATTTGGACTTCCTAAACAGATTTAAAGCTGCTGGGAAGCATACAGCAAAGCTATACAGCTAGGAGGAGAGGGAATGGGGGTGTGTGTGTGTGTGTGTGTCTCATCCTCAGTGAGCTCTCTACATTGCTATGTTGGTGTTGTGGTGCCTTACTGAAACTTTGGTGTACTTCTATGATGCAAATAGCAAATTATCATCCCCAGGAGAGCACTACTGGAGTTCCGGCCCCGGATTTGAGACTAAAGAGAGACACCAAGTGGAAGAAAGGCACAGGACCAGTTGCAAGTCGGTGGACCTCGAGGATTTAGTTAAGTGTGATTCACTGCAGCTTTACATGCATAAATAGGTGATGCAGAGGCACGTGTGGGTCCCTCACTGCCTCACACTGACATGTGTGTCTGGGGGAGAGGGGGCAGGGAGCAGAGGTGGAAAAGAGCCTCTGTTCAAGGTAAGATTTAAAATTAGCTCTGCATAGCAAAGATGTGCTCGGATGCCCTCATGAATGAAACTGAAGGGAATTAAGTCTCTAAACACTTTTGTGGACCTGAGCTTATGTAAGAAGTGTTAGTGGCGTAGGTTGTTGGTTCCACTTGCCTTGTTTCCCCAGGTAAATCGTGCCAGTGTTGCACAGATTTTCCTGAGCAAACATCCAGCCTGCCTGTGCCAGCTCCTGAGTGCTTTCATTTATTTTGGCAGACCTTGAACTGGATTTTCCTCCTTTGGTTTTTCTAAAGTGTTTATGTCAAGTAGGCTGAAAGAGATGACATCTCGCTGGTCTGGGGGCTATGGAGTTAATATTGCCTAAGCAACAGCATCTGTCTTGGCACCCCTAGTGCAGGTCAACATTGCTGGGTAATGTTCATTCCTCTCAGTCCAGGGTAACAGACAATTTTCAGCCTTGTATCAGACAGAGCTGGTCCAGGTTGACACAGGTGCCAGAAGTGAATCGCACATGAAATCTGCCCAGATGCGCCTGTGTTTGGTGACAATTTTGGCCTGCCTTTTTGAAAGAGAAGGGCAGATCCAGGCAACTTTCCATTCAAGTTAAGACCTTCAGAGGAAAGTAGTCATCAGTGCTCTGGCTCCTTCTTCCCACTATGCAGAAAAAATGCAAGTATGCATCCAGGCAGCCTGACCTCAGAAAGAGGGTATGCCAAATAGCTCAATCTTGTGGAAGGGATATTGCTTTTCTTTGGCATTTCATAACCTCCCAGTGCAAGGCTGGACATAAAATCCAGAATATCATGTCAATCTGTAAGTACTAGAAAAAAACCAAGGTTTTAAGCGGAACCTACTGTGCTCCATCAGGCTGTCTTTAGAAACAAGACCCTTCTTGGTTCCTGGAGGAATGGTGGTTATTCTTGTTGCTCTCTGAAGTGGAGGTTGTGATTCAAGGTAAGGTCTCTCCTGCAAAAAGGCACAAAGAGGTCATCTTGTATCCCCAAGGAGAGAGGGCACACTGAAAGAAGCAGATTGCTTCTTTGTAAGAGAAAGAAGAAAGGTTTTGCTGTCTAGTATTGAAGCCTTGGGAGTAAGGTTAAGTTCTTCAGGTGTTCATATCTGTATATGTTTAAAAGGACTGATCCTGAATACTGCCTCTTTGGAATTAGTTTGTGGTTGCCAAAGATGACTGCAAAAGGCACAAAGAGTATTGTAAAACTGGGTGAAGTTCTAGCTCTACCAACTTCTGTGAAGTCACGCTATGGATGTTGTCAGCCCAGACATGGCCAGGTACTGAACAGGGCTCAGCAGCACCAGCAAGAGCTCCTTAGTGACTGGGCTGCTTGCTTTTTTTTTTAAACTCATCTGGCACTTTCTGTCATATGTGCCTCAAAAGAGCAAGCCCAGGCAACAGTCAGGGTCTCCTCTCAATCCAGAGGTGTCTGTGACCTGCTCACACTCTGGAAAAACCTTTTGAGATTTGTTTCTATGAGGATTTAAAAACAGGGAGGAATTGTGGAAAGCATAGATAAATCTTGATGATTTGTTCCAGCAAATTTCCCATCCCAAAGGTCAGACAGATGTCCAGCTGATGCGGGCACACATTCCTGTACTTGTTAACGCTCAGTGGATCACAAAAGCTCAGACTGCAGAAGTCCTGAAGTTAGTACCTTGGGAGACACTTCCCTGCGTGCTGCTCTTCCTGGTGCCTGTTGAAGCAGGAACAACATTTTCTTGCAAAATACCAGGTTGGGGAGTGCAGTCACCTCTGTAAGAAGCAGCTGTGAGTGACCTCTACCAGGGTCCAAAATAACCAAGCCTCAGAGGAATCTGCTTCCCAGTTAGGTGATGCCTCTGGCAGAACTGTTTCCCTTTAGGTTTGGCCAAGTCTTAACTCCTGCTGGAAGATTTCGATTGCCTGCACTTCTCATTTCAACCAGAGGAGGGCAACTGGTCATCAGGAAAATGAATTCAGTTTACTAAAGCTGACATGTTCACTTGGAAGTCATAAAATGTGTAACTAGTAAAAATAATTAGTCCTGGAAAAAAAAAATCAGACGAAAACCACACCTTTTAATAAACGTTTTCCCCCCCAGTGTAAGTTAGAATAGCCTCAGCAATCACCGCGTTTCTATTGCTGTTCACTCCAACTGTTACTCTTTGTATATGATTAATCTGCTTGTAAATCAGGGCTTTTGGCAAATAAGAGGATTCCACTTACAGCACCGTGAAAGGCCTTCCATCAATTCAGACTTTACAAAATCTGCAATTTTAACTCAAGCTCTGCATCCTATCTCTCATACTGAGTTATTCAGTAGTCACTAACTGTGAATGGTAAGTTGTTTGATCATATATATTTTTTAAAAAAGAAAACAATTTAAACTTTAAACAGAAAAAAAAAGAGCAATTTTTTGCTCTATAGTTGAAGTAGTCCTATCTCCTCAAAGCAATTCTGAAAAAAGAGCATTTTGTTCAAAGTTAGGGAGTTTGTATTGATGCCAGCACTCATCAGTGTATCACCTGAACCCCACAATGGTTGGCCCTATCAGTCCAGAAATCCTTTCCCTCTTAGAGTCACAGGAATGTGTGGCCAATTCAAAGGCTTTTTAAGGGGAAAAAAAAAAAGCAAACATTATAATAAATCCATGCCTCTTTCTCTGTTTTCTATCATGCCAAGGACTAATCTCTGATGTAACACCGGGCAACAACATGTGCAGCTGAATCTCAGACCCCTTCTTCTCAGAGATCCTCTGACACTGGAGAAACAGTTTGATCCCTTCCAACCAGAACTATCCTGAGACCTTCCATCTCTGCTTCAGAATGATATAAAGCACTGCCTGTAATCTAAATGGTGGGAACTTTCTTGCTCGTGTCTCCCTGCTCCAGGATGACTCCTACTGTTGGATATCTCCTACAGTCAACAGTTGGACTTGATATTGAAAGTCTCTTCCAATCACAATGATTCTATTATTCTACCCAGCCAGACATGGTTTTACCAACAGAGGCTGAGGAGGCTGGAGCTGCAGCCACCCATAATGAGCAGCCACTCATGTGGTGCCTGTGTTTTTTGTCGAAAAGCAGCAGGTCTCTGGGGACTTGTGAAGCTTCTCGCAACCCTGAGGAAGGCTGCAAAGAGCCATAAATGTGCAGCATGGCCAGCTCTGTGCAGGGCATTAGTACCCCCTGTGTGTGCAGGAGATCAACCTTATGTGCAAATGAATCAGAACCTCTGAGAGGAGGCTGAAGCCTAGGATGGACCTGCATAAGGAGGCTGCAGCCCAGTGACTTGGACTTGTGCAGCCTTCTTGTATTTATCCACAGAATAGGCCATGACTTGATTAGGTAAAGGGATTACTTCCTCCTGAAAGGCAAGTATTCATTTGTCAGGGAACAGGTACTGTGTTTGAAGATGGCCCAAGGCAGAACCAGGTTTCTTGGCTGAATGACCTATAGGCTGGTCTCTTGTCTGCCTTTGAAATGGTGTTTTGGTCTTCCAGCCTGACATGGCAGGTAATGGTGGGTTTCTTCAGCCTGTGTGTTTTCTCGCAAGCACTTTTGTGCAATCTCTAGCTGAGAATCCAGCATACTGTGTACGTAGTAAAATATGCTGTTTATACTTGGGATTTTAGTTCACCATCTGCATAAGGCTCGGCTGCAACATCTCCACGGATCTGCTCCCCCTCCATTGCCAAATCCCTGTTGCCAGCCCTCGGAAGAGCACAGTTCAGAACTCCTCGTACAACTCGGTCTCTCTGGAAGCTCTTTTAAAGCCTCTCCCCTGCTCTCAGCAAACGTAGCGGTACGGACTTAATGCTTTTCTACAGGCTCACTGATTCATATCGGAGTGGCACTGAAGCGTACCCGCTTAGACGTGCGCTCGCTGAGGCATGTATACCTCCACGCTGCCCTTGCTAACACGTACGCCTGTTCTCAAAGCCGTTGACACAAATTCATTCAGGCATCGGAGCTGCTGGCACACGCACAATCCATTTGTGCCGCACCTCGTAATCACTTTTTATTTTAAACCCATTTTCTTGAAGGAACAGCCTTTGCGCTAATCCTCGGGGGGAATATTTCGAGCCCAGGCTTCCTTCCTCAAAGTAGGACACTTTCTGTAAGAGTCAGAAACCAGCTACATGCTCAGTACCTGTAGCCTTGGATATTCTGGCAGTGCACAGAGGAGGAAAAGTGAAGAAAAAACAGGCAGATGCTACTTCACCTGCCCCACAGAGCCTTGTGTCTTTCCAGGTAAGCATTCTGGCTTATGGAGTATGTGTGTAAGCCTGACCCGATGTTTAAAGACAAAGCTAATTACAGCAAGAGCAAGAAAAATAACTTTCCATATTTGGTTTGAGAGTTAGGGGTGTTTTTACTGAGGGTTAATTCTGCTTAAAGAAAGATGCTGAAGCACAACCGGTTTCCAGAGAGACATGGAGTCCCCAAGACTGGCTGTAAATGAGTTTTCAGGTACTGTCCCAAGTAATTCTGATGCAAAATTTGTCCTCGTCTTAGATACTAACAACTGACCTTGTCTTGACAGGACAAGAGGAAATGGCCTCAAGTTGCATCAGGGGAGATTTAGGTTGGATACTAGGAGAAATTTTTTCACTGAAAGGATTGTAAAGCCCTGGACCAGGCTGCCCAGGGAAGTGGCTGAATCACCATCCCTGGACATGTTTAAAAGTTGTGTAGTTGTGGTGCTGAGGGACGTGGTTTAGCAGTGGGCTTGATAGAGTTAGGTTGGTTGGACTTGATGATCTTGAAGGTCTCTTCCAACCTAAATGATTCTATGATCCTATGACAATACAACTGATTTGGTCCAAGAAGAGCCTGAGCAAAGTCAGGTTTGTTAGACAGTTTGCAGGCAATGGAAAGCCTGGTATTGCTGTGGGCAGCTGCAGAAACAGGGTGGTGAGACCACACCTACAAAAGCCCCTGTGCACTGGAAGTCATTTCACTTCCACCTCATCGTCCCTGTTCTGCTTCAGCATCTGCATTTCAACCATCTCTCCATGGCCAAGCCCATGGGCCAGCTGCAGCCGATGGGTCTGCAGTGACCCATTGGTGGCACTGAGAGGGACACGCCATATGTGTGGCACTTGGTGAGTGGCACCTGCCCTTCCTGAAGCCCCCTCTCAAGGCCCCTTCTGCCTCACACTATCCATGATGCAAGAAGGAGGGCTTGCTACGTGGACTGCATTCACCCATTACACCACCACAGGCTCATCCTACCTAGGTCTGTAGGACCTAGATTTTTTTTCTTCAAAGTCTGGTGTCATAGTGAGGGATCACCCTGAGGGCACAGAAGATGACTGAGAGGCACCTTGTATGGACAGAGTAAGGTGGCTGTTGTACACCTATCTCAGTACAAAGGCCAAACTGGTTTTTGCTGTGCACAGGAAGGAGGAGTGGGGCCTTGTGCTCCATGAGCTTGTTTGTTCCTCCTCCTGCCAGGACAGTAGGAAAACACAAAAGCAAGGAACAGATAAAGGAATTGTTTATGCTGAGGGTGGTGAGACCCTGGTCCAGGTTGCCCGGAGAGCCGGTCAATGCCCCATCTCTGGAACCATTCCAGGTGAGGTAGGCTGGCTCTGAGCAACCTGCTCTAGTTGCAGCTGTCCCTGTTCCCTGCAGGGGAGTTGGACTAGGTGACCTTTAAAGGTTCCTTCCCACTCAAACCAGTCTATGTTTCTATGACTCTAATAATGCTGATCTTCTGTTATTTTAGGATTGTCTTGCCTGATTTGGTTTTAGTATCTTTGTAATGAGGACTTCACAGAATCATTGAAGACGATCCCATTAAAAAGGATCACATTATTGTTAAGGTGCCTTGTCACAGGAGAGAAGAGGCAGGGTCCCCCTGATATGCCACACACAAAGAACAAAAGAGCCAGTGCTGTGAGCTTGCTGCTTGCTGCAAAAATCCGGGGAAACCCAGGGGAACAATGCAATGACACCGGTCAGCAGAGCAAACAGCAGCCCCAGTGTGCCAACACCTCACCGTCACATTGCTGTAATCGCTGAGGCAAACCAGAGCTTAACGAGGTTTCGACAGGGAACAATGCAGTAGCTCTGCTGATGTTTACAGAGTGCACTAGGGCAGCAAAATTGCCCACTGGAAAAAAATAAAAATAAAAATCTTTGAGTGGGTCATCAGGCTTGCTTTCAGTTGGCAGAGAGCCACGGCATCTGACTGGAGCAGGCAACCTGTGAGCTGCCTTAAGCACGAAGGTGAGCCTGGATCTGCTCAATGGGCCACAAAGGGAGAGCCTCACGTGAGGTGGGTGACCAGCAAACACCGCCCGTCAGGGCGAACCACCCTGGAGCAGGACCTGGGCTACCCGTGGGAGTGGAGCAAGGAGAACTGGTTGTACCTGGAAGGGGCGAAGTGGTGGCCAAGCATAACAGGTGAGAGGGGCTGATGGGAGCTTAGCTCCGGTAGGGAATGAAAATTGTAGACTCAGAGTGGTTTGGACGGAAGGGACCTTTCAAGGTCACCTAGGCCAACCCCCCTGCAGGGACATCTGCAACTGGAGCAGGTTGCTCAGAGCCCTGGCCAACCTCACCTGGAATGGTTCCAGGGATGGGGCATTGACCACCTCTCCGGGCAACCTGGGGCAGGGGCTCACCACCCTTAGCATCAAAAATTTCTTCCTTTTTTTCCAGTCTGAATCTCCACTCTTTCAGTTTAAAACCATCACTGCTTGTCCTGTTGCAACAGGCCCTGATAAAATGTCTGTCCCCATCTTTCTGGCAGGCCCCTTCAAGTACTGAAAGGCTGCAAGAAGGTCTCCCCAGAGCCTTCTCTTCTCTAGGTTGAAGGGATACCCCCCACTTTCCCAGCCCGGCCTGGCCAGGCGGGTGTTCTTTGTTTTGCGGAGTGGTTATGAAGGCGCCGCAGGGCCGGGGCAGGGTGCGAGGCCCGGAGCTGTTCCGCAGCAGCGCCGCC
>WTSP01022979.1:77594-105590 GCA_025331215.1 Actenoides lindsayi
ATCCCTAAAGTTTCAGACACAGAAAAATCTCCATTACTTAATGTGTAGACATTATTTATTAATTAAAAATAAATAAATTAAAAAGTCCTTGACAGGAAGACAATAGGGAATTACAGTGCTATAAAGAGGATGATATTACAACACACCTCCAAAGGATCAATAGGCTGGTCCCTGCTTCAGAAGAAAATGACTTATAAAACGCCTGTGATATTTTCTACAAAAATGCTCTCTTCACCAAAAACACTCTTGTGTCTCCAGAACATTTATTTCCTGCTTCTATAAAATATATGATAGCAAAAAATGACAGCCCCTAAACCTTCTAAGTCGGTGTCACATAGTGTTACAAGCTCTGGACACAAATGATACAGACTGTGAGGAGTGGCTTCCAGTGGATTTTAGACAGTCTGTTTTGTTAGATTCTGTGTGTGACCATGGCCATACCTCTCTTGGGTTTGTCACTAGTCTTCTGCTATGTCACTGACATGCCATGTAAATAAATTCATTGAAAAGTACTGTGAAAACACGTGAATCGTGAATGAAGGTTACTCATTTCAATTTGACCTTGTTAGGGGTAATTCTCATGTAGTTGTCCTTTAATCTTATGCCTAATCATTCTTGTATTGAAATTATGGAAATTAACATTTGTTGTATTTCATGCCTTAGGTATGGAAATCTAACAGTTACCATAGAAAAGAGAGCATGTCCTCCTCCCATGTTATTCTGCCCTCTCCACTGTCATGGTCCTGACACACAATGAGTCTAGAGAGCTCAGCAGTGATACTTAAAAAAACAGAGGTATAATTTTCTGCAAGTTCACCTCTTTGAGGACAGTCCGATGAATGTGACACCAGCACAGTGGAAGGGGTAGAATCACATGATTTGGGAATTTTCTTGTGGTGATAACTATACCATAGATTGTTATTTCCACAATGCCAAAAAGCATTCTCAGGTATTTGGAAATCAAAGTCAGGGACAGACAAGAGCTCTTAAACAACTGAACAAGCTATCAGGACAAATGTGATAGTAGCCAAACCAAATTTTTTCAAGGGAATCTCTCTAAAGACTGCGATTGTGCACACAGATATGGAACAAGGTAACACATGAGGTCCTAGGTGGACTTAAAACTCATGAACAAGAAACCACCTGTGTGGTCTAGAAGTCACATCTACACCCAAACCAAAAAGTAGTGAGTAGAGGAATCAAGTAACTATGACTCTGTCCACATGGTAAAAATCCTGTCACACAGATATTGTAGATCTGTGAAACTTAGAATCATAGAATGGCAGGGATTGGAAAGGACCTCTGGAGATCATCAAGTCCAACCCCCCCGCCAACACAGGAACCCTTAGGGCATGCCACACAGGAACAGATCCAGGTGGGTCTTGAAAGTTTCCAGAGAAGGAGACTCCACAACCTCTCTGGGCAGCCTGTTCCAGGGCTCTGTCACTCTCACAGTGAAGAAGTTTTTCCTCATGTTGAGGTGGAACTTCCTGTGTTCGTTTGTTACTCTTGTACTCCAGTTACCTCTTGTACTATCACAGGGCACCACTGAAAAGAAACTGGCCCCTTCTACTTGATACCCACTCTTCAGGTATTTGTAAACATTAATATGATCCCCTCTCAGTCTTCTCTTCTCTGGGCTAAACAGCCTCAGGGGTCTCAGCCTTTCCTCATAAGAGAGATGTCCCAGGCCCTTAATCATCCTTGTATCCCTCATACTTGGACTAGTATTTCCCTGTCTCTCTTGAACTGGGGAGCCCAGAACTGGACACAATACTCCGGATGTGGTCTCCCTAGGGCAGAGTACAGAGGGAGGAGAGCCTCTCTCAACCTGCTGGACACACTCTTCTTTATGCACCCCAGGATACCTTTGTCCCTCTTGGCCACAAGGGCACATTGCTGTCCCATGGTTAACTTATTGTCCACCAGGACTCCAAGGTCCTTCTCCATGGAGCTGCTTTCCAGAAGCTCTATCTCTAACCTGTACTGGTACATGGTGTTTTTTCTCCCTGGGTGTAGGACTCTGCACTTAGCCTTGTTGAACTTCATTTTGTTCCCTTTACCCAGCTTTCCAGTCTGTCCAGATCTCACTGAATGGCAGCACAGTCTTCCAGTGTATCAGCCACTCCTCCCAGTTTAATATCATCAGCAAATTTACCAAGAGTACACTCTATCCCTTCATCCAGGTCATTGATGATGTTGAATAAGACTAGGCCCAGAACTGACCCCTGGGGAACACCACTAGTTACAGGTCTCCAGCTGGACTCTGCGCCACTGATCACAACCCTCTGAGCTCTATTGTTCAGCCAGATCTCAACTCATCTCACTGTCTGCTCTTCTAACCCACACTTCCTGAGCTTACCCACAAGGATGTTGTGGAAGACAGTGTCAAAAACCTTGCTGAAGTCAAGGTAGACGACATCCACTGCTCTTCTTGCATCTACCCATTCAGTCACAACATCATAGAATGCTATGAGATTAGTCACACATGACTTCCCTTTAGTAAATCCATGTTAGCTACTCTTGATAACCTTCTTTTCTTCCATATGCATCTTCCAAGATGATCCATCACCTTTCCAGGGATGGAGGTGAGGCTGACTAATCTGTAATTTCCAGGGTTTTCCTTCTTACCCTTTTTTGAAGACTGGAGTGACATTGGCTTTCCTCCAGCTGTCAGGAACCTCTCCTGTTCTCCATGATGTTTCAAAAATGATGGAAAGTGGTAGAGTAACTCAGCTCCCGCAGCACTTGGTGCATCCCATCAGGTCCCATGTATTTGTGCGTGTTCAGTTTACCCAAGTGATTTCTAACCCAATTCTCATTGACCAGTGGAGAGACTTCCTCCTTCCAAGCTTTCACTCTTACTTCCAGGATCAGGGATTCCTGAGGGCTGGTCATAGCAGTGAAGACTGAAGCAGAGGCAGCATTCAGTAACTTCACCTTCTCTGCATCTTCTGTCACCAGGGCTCCCACCTCATTCAGCAGT
This sequence comes from Actenoides lindsayi, assembly GCA_025331215.1. Taxonomy (NCBI): domain Eukaryota; kingdom Metazoa; phylum Chordata; class Aves; order Coraciiformes; family Alcedinidae; genus Actenoides; species Actenoides lindsayi. The sequence continues at coordinate 80,581 of WTSP01022979.1, forward strand.
GGGCCCACATTTTCCCTATTCTTCCTTTTACCACTGATGTATTTGAAGAAGCCCTTCTTGTTTTCCTTTACTTCCTTTGCCAGAGTTAATTCCAGAGGGCCCTGGCCTTCCTTGTTGCATCCCTACATACGCTGACAATGTACCTATAATTCTCCCAAGAGACCAGTCCCTTTTCCACATAGTGTGTAACAAACTGTCATTAATAAGTGTCCCCTAACTTGTAAAATCTATATTTTACACCACAAAACCAGGTGAAGACCTGGAAAGACATAAAAGAAGATAAGAGAAGCTCACACTGATACAGAACATTACATTGGCTTCATATCTACATTTCCAACATTTTTTGTGTTTGTCTTCACAATCTGACATTTGCATGGACACTACTGACAGTTATGAGTCTTGTGGACATTTTTCTAACACATAAACCACTGAATTTGTAACCAAAAAGAAGGATTTTGATAAAGGTAAGTTACATTTTTTTTTAGGGTTTTTTTTTTGATCCAGAGGTATTTAAGGCACTGGAGAATTTCCCATCATAACTAAGACAGCCTTGAAAAATCTGAAATTCTGATGCCTTTGTACTGCCACATCAGTAAACTTTTTCTGTCATACTTACTGGAATTTCTGTATTGTTTTTCATGTAACTATCGACGTGACTTACTGCAAGTGCTCTAGTAGAGGCTTTTCTTTTTCTAAATGTGTTTTAAGAATCCTTGTTTAAAATAGCATTATAAGGGTATTAGACAAGTGACAGAAGAAGTTCTTGTGTTCTGGAAGTTGTTGAGAAGGTATTTCCGATTTTGAGGCTCTTGAGCATTAGAAAAGATGAGTCAGGACTGTCACATAATTTCCTAATGTGTTTTAAATACTTAGAAACACATTTTCAGAAATCAATCATCTGTAGATGCAGATTTTTTGTTGTTGTTGTTACTTAGCATAAATGTAAGAATCTCCTTCTCGGCCTTCTCTGAAGATTTATTTTTCTCAAGTTATCAGAAATTTCTGATCACCACTGTCTTCCCAAAATGATAGTGAACAGCTTCACAGTGACATCAGCTACCTCAGCAACCTTGTCCCTTCTTATGCCATGGACTTTGTATGTCCAGTCAGCTTAAGCACTCCCCAATTTTATCTTCCTCTACTTCCTCATGCATGCACAGAAGATGAATTCTTCAGGAAAAAAAATGAAGAAACCTAACCCTGTACTGCTGAATTAAACTTATACTATTAGTGTGTATTTTGTGACTATACCAATAATAATGAATATTCAAGGACAATGAAATAATTTCCTTTGCTTTCATATAGCATATATGTTTATGTTAAACAGAGAAATAGAAAGTGAAAAGTGTGCCAATGTTGTAAGAAATTAATGTATAGCACTGCATTAATGCTAATCACAAACAAATTTTTTCCACTCAAGTCCAGGAGATTGCACCAACTGAAAATCTAGCTTGAAGGAAAATGGGTTTGCGTATGTGTAATTATAAATGGAACTGATTAGAAGTTTGAAAATTGTTGCACTGTAATTACGTTCTTCAACAACACCTTTCTGCAATTTTTTCATAGTGGAAGATGAAGTTGAAGCTGAGAGGGTTCTCTTCTCATATGGCTATGGTGCTAATGTACCTACAACAGCCAAAAGACGACTAAAGCAAAGGTAAAATGTGCCTCCTGAATTTACTTGTTCAAGATGTAGTAACTGAAGATATGTGCCTTATGTTTAGTTTTATGATCTAGCTGGTTTAATTAACGTAAAAAGGGGGAGAGGGGGAAGAAAACCTCTGTAAACCAGTTGTATATCTGTTGAGGAGATTGAAAGTTCTACAGAATCATTTCCTAAAAATTCAGTTCCTTCATCCTCTGTCATTGTTTTGGGAACTTTTCTGAGTTTCAATTTAGATCCTTCTTTTTCTCCACTTCGTTAGATTTAGTTTAGATTATTTACATAGAAAGAAGATCTGCTAAATCACCTTTGAATGGTGGATCTGATGATCAATAAGTCAGGTTTTCAGATGGGCTTGGAAGACACTTTCTGAGCTTTGAAGTGGCTCTTACAAGAATGTCTCCTATACTCCTCCTCTGTTCCAAAACGTACTGGAAGATAAAGCTGATGTAATCTTTGATAATGGTGCCAATTTTCATAATCTTGCCACTGCTGCCTATGGAATGAACTATGCTGTTGAATGGATGATAAGCTCTTTTTGACTTTGGACATGAAGGGGTTGAGGATCTAGTTTTTTAGCTAGGGTGTTTAAATAACTCAGTAACCCTTCCTCTTCATTTCTAAGTTTATTTGTTGATTTGCGTAAGAGTTTATTTGTTAAAAAAGTGGCAATATCAATTAATTACTTAGCATATTAAATGTCACACAAAACAATTTTGCCTTTGTTGAAACTGATAAAATATTACACTTTTCAGTGCTCCACCACAAAATATATAATAATGAGCATTTCTTTGTGAGGGAGCAGGAGTTAAGGAAAAGTGAATTACAGCGATTCCCTGAAGTTGCTAAAAAGTAGATACATATAATTTAGTTGAAACACTTTGACATGATTCCTGCAATTGTGTAGTATTGAACAAATTATATAGTTAAAATTGCTTTGTAAAAAATATTGCAATGGCATAACTGTGGGAATACTACTTCAGTGCTGTTAAATCTTGTAGTATTTTCATTGTTTTTCTAACTGACCATTCTGCATGTTTAACTATGTAGTTCATATATGTTAGTATTTAAGCATTAGTGAAAAATTAAGGCAATCAAGTTCTGAAGTATAAATGCGAGAATTTCTTTTGCATATTTTGGAAAAAAATCAACTTGAGCTTGCTTTTTATTGGCACAGTGTTCACTTGGCAAGGAGGTTACTGCAGCTAGAAAAGCAAAACTCGTTGCTTGTAAAAGATCTGGAACATCAGAAGGAACAAGTAACACAGATTTCACAAGAGGTAAATTACTGCTACAAAAAGTCAAATCTGTAGAGACTATAAACATTGCAGTACAGCTGTTCATAAAATGAAATATTTTCTAAACAGTGTTTATTATCTATTTGATGTTAAAAAACGGCCTCATAATTAATGAAAACTGTATGCTAAATGTTTTCAAAGAAGTTTATATTGTATTTTGAAACGAAGATCGAAAAAGGGATTACCTTACAGGCTAAACAAGAATGTAAGCTAGACAGACAATGTTCTGGTTTCTGAACAGAACAGCTTTTCAGACTAGTTTGTTCTGTTTGTTAATTAATTGTTCGATTAAAACCTCGTTACTTTTTACACAGCTCTTCTCTTAAATCACTTTTGAAGGTTTTTTTCTGTAAATCCTTTTTTACACTGTTCAGTTCTTGAGTCTTCCTGAATATACAAATCTAAGCAATATTTAATATAAGGTGCCCTTTTTTTTACTTTGCTGCAATGAGTTTAGTGTCATGGTCTTTAAAAATTCTGTATATAATACCTGAAATCACATATTACCCTGACATGGAGAATAAACACTAAACAAAACTCAGCTTGAAATCTCTCAGAATTAGGACAAACTAATTTTTGAAATGTTTTTAAGATTGTCTTCTAAGTTTCTCTTGGGAACCAAAGCATTTCCAGATTTGCTATTAGATATTGCCACCATATGGAATTTCTAGACTGACTGTTTCAGAAATGTGGTTAACAGTTTGGTTTTTTTAAAGCCACAGTAATTATAAATTAGGATAAATACAACCAAGTATTTCACAGTGCAAATACTTGCATTTTCTATGTATTTTTAAATTACATTAATTTTATGTAATTTATATGTGTACAAATACGATTATGTATATTATTTCAATGAAAGATACATGAACAGTGAAGGGGCTTTTTGTATTTATTTATTTTTTAATTATTGCTATAATTATAGATTCTTCTTAGGTATATCCTAATTTTATTTGATTAAAACATATCTTTCAAATCTTCTTGATTTGGAGCCATCAAGAGGTTTGTGAATCCAATGTTATCCTTGTTTGTTTTGTCTATCACTGTTCTTTCACTGTTGGTAGTAAAATCTGTGCTTTATTTCTCACTTAAATCTGTCTGTTTTCCCCTTCACATATTTCACAAATACATTTCTTCTTACCCACGGGAGTTATGTTTGCTTCTAGATCACTGATGAAAGATTCAGTACCAGTAACCTTAGTTCAGATTCCTACAAAATTCCACTAGAACATCTACACCTCGTTTTTCTCCCATGAGATGTCATGTAGCCGTTTCTTGATCTTTTGTCATATAACTGTATAGTTTAAATCAGAATGTCATCCAGTATGAAGTTAAATGTCTTGCAGATAGCTAACACACAGTTACTAAGCCTATTAACATGAAACTCCTAATGTTAAATAAAATCTTTTAATACGTGCTTTCTGTTAAACTCGGGTCTGGCATTCAGGTCTAAATCAGATGCCATCAGATTTCTGTTCTCATTTTTTGTTTTCCTTTTAATTTTGCATACGATTATAGGCCATTTTGTTTCATAACAATTAAGCCATTCTGCTTGCCATCTTTCAGTATGTGCACAAAGAGTTTACACTTGTTATTAATGGACTGGAAAATAGCTCATCATTCTCACGTTATATAGATGGGTCATCTGACTTCTTTTCAAACAGAGGGCAAAAACTTTTATTGAAAAGTCTGTGTTTTCCTCAGCATTTTATACAGCTTTACCATATCTCTGCCATAAAGGGTTGTAGTATAGAAAAGCTCAGCTGCTGAAAAAAACTTGTCAGTCTTCAATTAGTCCCATTATAGTTTGTCAGGCTTTATTTAACTGCAGGATCCTGTCTGTTTTCAGGTCATGATACAGCATTAGAAAAGAATTTTCCTGTAAAGTCTTCTTATTGTTGCTTTGTATAGCAGTGACGTGCAATGTTAAAGTAGGTGTTGAGACTTGATCCATACTACAGAAGGTTTGTTGACCATGTCTAGGACAAACAGAATAAAGGAATTCTCATTACCTGATCCATGAAAGGTCCTCAGCTAGTAATAATCAGTTTATTGCCTCTGCAACTCACTTCGTGCTACTCTCAGTGTAAGTGGAAGTCTCTAATTCAGCTTCTGCAAAGTAGTGATTTGCAATTACTACATTTGGTGTCCAATCTAAATTTATCAATGAATTCACTTTGCAGCAGCTTTGAACAACAGTGCCAGAACTGATGGATAGATAGTCTCTTGTTTCTAGAAAGATAACGTGGTCTTCAGGTGACTTCAAAAGCAAATACTGAGTCAGTATACAGTAAAAGCAATATCCTAAATAAATACATTTACCAAACATATTTGGCTTACTGATGAATGACTTTTTCAAGCCTTCATCAGGACATTGTATTTGTGCTTTTTGTATGCCTCGGTTGAAGCAAAAAGAAAGCCAGGTTTACATCTCGCTCTGAATGAGAGTATAGATGAAGCTGAACAATGATTAAACCCTTCAGCCTGATAGAGATGACCATTCAGGGATAAATAATAAATATCCGATTAGAGTTATCACTTCAAAGAATGACACAGAAATACTGAAGTAAATCTTGTACATTAAGGCATAAAGAAATCAAAGCTGCTTACAAAAAAAAAAATACTGCTTTTGCTCAAGGATAATGCTTAGTTTATATACATGTGTGTATATTAGTAAAATTGGTCCATTAAATCCATGTAACGCATAATTGATTACAGTTTAATGACAACCCCTTTTAAGTTCATAGAATCAAACAGGCAGCAACCACCATCACAGAGAGGGAATGGATAGCCTTTTTTCGTAACAGCAGCATGCTTTTTAGCTGGTGAAGTTAGCAAGTTAACAGAGGACTTAGCAGCATCACATCTCCTTTCCCACTCAAGTACTTCGGTTCTTATGGCTCTTATCAGTGAGAACAATGAGGAACTTCACACTGCTAGGACAGCATCCTTTGAAAGTTCTTAGGCTATCAAGAACAGGATTCCGAACAAGATCAGTTGGATTAATTTTATCCTATAATGACAGCCTCAATATTTTGTACTGCAACTTTTAGACCATCCTAGAGATTAGTACTCCATGTCTTGGAATTGCCTGTTTGTCATGTAAAGACTTCCTACTGTCTTCATGAAAGAGATCCTTTTTTGATAGCTTGTACTCTTAGAAACATAATAGCTTTTTTTTATTGCTTATCAATTTATTGAAGAGAATTAATTTAATCAAGAAGATTTTATTTTTTTTTACTTCTCTACAATAACTTGGAATTTCACTGTTGTCTAGAATAGGTATTTCATGAAGAAATGAATGTATTTAAATAATACTTAAGCTTTTGCATTGATTTGAAGAAGTACAATGTTACTGTATCTCATTTCACTTTTTAAAGCATGAGGTTATTCTCCTCTTAGTAAGGCCAGGACGGTGAGCAAGCAAATTTTTGTCTATATTCTATTTTTCAATAAATGTGAACCATTACATTTTAAGTTCTTTGACAGAGTATAGACAGCACAAGCAAAACTGAAATAAAAATATAATGAAATCAGAGAAAGAGAGAAGCACAGTCTCATGTTTTCAAAATTATGAGTAGGAGAAAAATCTGATTTGGGGCAAGTCCTGAAATATTATTTAAATGAACTACTTCTTTAGGAAGGGTGGGGTTTTTTTCCCCTTGCTTGTTTGGAACAACATAGGATACGACAACTGGTCTGAGTGTGATTTGGCAAATGCAGTTTAATCTGTTGAGGAATTTTATAAACTAGTCAGAAATTAATTCCATTTAATTCATTCCATTAGACCTGTTTGTATCTAAAGATTTTAATTTTTTTTTTTTAAAAGAACCTAGTTGTTAGTCTTGACTTATATGTACTCCAGCTGCTGAAACTGCTAAATCGTGATGTGTGATCTTAATTCTGTACATATTTTAGTGAATGACCTTGTTATATTGCTCAAGATGCAAGCCATATAATGCAAGCTTTTTAAACCTAGTGAACCTAACTTGTTTGGGGAACAGGGCTAAAAAGGTTTATTTCCTACTTATGTGCATGACAGTTATTTTATACTACTCTTGTAAACATCCTGTTGGATTTCACTTTCATATACGGTAACTGATTAGAGGAAAGGGGATTTTTCTTCCATTATTACTGTGGTTTTGTGTATATTCCTTTCTGAGCTGAAGATTCCATTGTAACGGTACACTGTTTTTAAAATGTCATTTGTGGTTAATAAGGTGAACAAACATACCTTGCCTATACTGATTTTTCTCATGAATGGAAGCTGTTACATTAAAACTCTTGAAAGTGTAAGTTAGGGAAATATAGAGAGCGGTAGCATGATTGCAGTGAAAATATTGTATAATTAAAACAGAAAAGTGAGAGGATAATGTATTAGTAATTAGAAGGTAGTTTGTTTCTTCTTTTTGTGAATTAACAGGTTTGGGTTTTATATTATTATGCAATTGATAATAACAATACTCAATAATTAAATAATAAGTAACAGTGCTTTGTAAGTTATAACATTTATAGTAGTAATACTTCTTTTTTTGGCAGCTTGACAGAGCAAATACTTTGTTGAGTCAAGTACAACAGCCATACAAATACCTCATTGAAACTGTGCAACAGAGAGATTCTCAAATAAGTCTACAGAAAGAACATATTACACAACTTGAAAAAGATATCAGGTAATTAAAATCACTGCTTCTCTATTTTAAACTGAAAGTAAAATCACTTATGCGTTCATCATCAGAAAACAATTCCGTTATTGGCCATGAAGTAGGAGATCTTAACACTCCATCCTTGCCTAACTCCAGTCTTTATACTGGAACTCCAGCATCTGTGATTTCTCTCATACTGTCAGAAAAAGAAGCTTTAGGTTTGGAAAAGCAACAATGACAGGCTTAAAGTGAGTTTGGAGTTGAGAAGAGCTATCATGAAGTAGAGGAATGTTCAGAAGAGTAAAAGGAAAGAATAACGCAGAAGTACCAAAGTTAAAATAAAGAAATACAGTCAGAGAAAAATAATAGACTAGTCCACAAGCAAAGGGTCTTTTGGGCATAACTTGAGCAGACTTCCTCTGGTAGACACTCTCTGATTTGGTGTTATGTCCAACTGTCAGAACTCTGACCACTGAACAACTTCCTGCTATCATATAAGCTTTATCAACTATTATTAACATCTGGTTTCCAATGAAGCTGTTATAAAATAAGCTGCCCCTCGATTTCCAAGGAAGTCAATAGCTGTGTCCCACTGTTTATCGGGTACCTTGGTTTAGGAAACGCACATGGTAACAATTGTGAAGCCTTAATGTGATTGTATTATGAAGAAATTACATTAAAAAATACAGGGGTTTTTTCCAATAAATCTGTTGAAACAATGAAAATAGATTAAAGTAGGGCTCACCATAGCTAAATACTTTAGCCTACATGTCTTATATTTTATCTATTTGGAGCATTTTGATGGTTTGGGATAATATTTGTTAAGCCTTGAGGAATACTTAAAAATGCTCATTATCCAATTAAACCTATACATAAATCTATACATTTACAAACAAACTGAAATGTTAATTCATATTTCCTGACAAAGTTATCTTTCACTGGGCTCAACTTTGATTCAGTAAGAATAGAATATTTTTTTATTCCATAATCAAGTGTTTTTAATATTTTTGTAGACTTGATATAAGAAAAACTTCAAAGGTAACTTATGTTTTTCCAGATGAAAAAATCACATTCTTCTCTATATATGCATGATCTTACTTTCCAACTGTGAAAAAGAATCAACAAAGTGGTCATTACCAAATTAATTTTTTATATTATAGTGACCTGAAAGCTTCTTCCATTATTGATATAGTAATCCAAAAGTCTCTGAAAAGCTAGGGAGAAGAAAAAAAATAATTAAAAAAAAAAAGATTAGGTCATTTCTGAAAGTGTGTGTTCCATGCCTTTAAAAGACGTAAGAACTTACATGCATTATTAACATTGAATCTCTTGAGTTTTTATAGCTCATTACAAATAATCTGTATGCCCAGATATTCTTCCTAAATTTAGCCTACAAATTAAGGCACCTAAATTAAGAACTTAGGTCAGCTTTCCTTAGTAGTTCATGGAGGAAGTGGCATCTCCAAAAAGCAACTCAGATTGTGGATGGAGTGAGTCATTTACTAGAGATGCCTGTTACTCTCCATTAACTATAAAGGGAATTTTTGGCATCTTAGTGCCTGAGGTTAAGGAAGAAAATGGATCCACACCACAGTGCGAGCATTCATGGTAAACATACCAGCAGTGCTCTACTTTGGTGAGCTGAGGTCTGCTCACCACTAGTCCATGTTTCTGTAAATGAAAGTGTGGTCTGACAAAAAAGAAATATCCTTCATGGTTTTGCAGCAAAAAGTTAACACTTTTCACATCAGATGTTCTGGTAAGAAGTTTTTTCCTGTAGCTTCTGATACTCCTTGTAAACTAAAAATAACTTTTATTCCCTATCACAAGTTTGCCTCAACTTTGCCATAGTTGTATAGGCCAGTGAAATTCTTGGAAACAGCTTTTGGTGCATAGAGTAGTCCCTAACTTTGCTATTCATAACTCCATATTTAAAACAAATGTCAAAATCATTAGCTGATCTTCCTTGGAGCACAGGAGAAATCGTATTCTGGTATAACATTGCTCATGTTGGTCCTTTGCTTTCCTGTAAGTGAGAGGAAGGTTAAAGGAAAAGATTTCTAACCAGAGAAACATTACATTCGAACAATCTTTTGTCATGAGGATAGTCTTTTTAGAATCTGCTGATGACAGTTTTAAATTAAAATATCCCTTAGGTGATTTCAGATTACTTTGTGGACCAGTCTAGCTCTCAGCTATTCCAGAACTGAATCAGAATGGGATTTAAGTAAATTAATGATAATCCCTACCAAATATATGCCAAGTGAAGCTCTGCTGGATCAAAAGATTTAGACCACTATTCCTATCCGTCTTAGTTTATTAAACAGCACTTTGGTGGTTTGTGTGTAGAATATTTTTGAGAGAATGAGTTCAGAGAATTAATGCTTCTCAAGGATGGCCCTAAATTCTGCAGAGAGTGTTGGTGCTATTAAGAAAGTAAGAATGAAACCACTAAACATGGTTTATGAAGCCAAATTTATCTGTATCCCAGAGTTAAGGGAAAAGGTTAATATTTGTAAAGCCATTTCAAAATAAAATGTTTTTTTCTGGACATTGCATATAATTAATAGTTAATACTGAAGCTCTGCAGTAGCCTCTTTAAGTTGAGGTTTATTTTATGCTACAGTTACATGAAGCACATTATTATTTTATTTAAATTTTACCTATGATATATGAATTAGTTTTATGTATAAAAGCAATTTCACAAGTACCAATTAATGGAAAAATAATGTTCAAATTCTTGTTTTCAGATAGACTTTTTAAAAAACACTAATGATTTTTTTTAATGTAACTTTTTAAAAATCTCATGTTTTGAGTACCAGATCGTAGACAAATTACCAGAATGATGATATGCCTGCATCCTGACAAATAAGACTGAATACTTAGTTTTATCCTTGCAGCTGCTCTATGCTTCATCATGCTTTTCCTTCCTTCATGTTTAGTGTGCAGAATCTGTGGTGGTGAAGTGCTCTTTTCATGTTGTGTTTTATCTCATCTGCATTATGTAAATCACAGAACAGTCGTATCTGTGCTGTCAGTGTTCTCTGTCACCTCTCGCTTAATTTGAGTGTGGAGGGATCAGCAGAGACTAATTTGCCAGTGAATTTACTTTTTTAGTCTTAATCCATGATGGACTTCTGTGCACAGTGATGATGGCCAATAATGTTTTTAGAATGTACTTATAGGGTGGTTAGGTTCCAGCAGATTTCTCAGGATTTTCTTGCAACCTTATAAATGCTGTGCAGCAACCTGCAGTACTTTATATTTCCTTGTCTATTGAGAAGGCTCCTGGTTGCTACTGGATGTGGTTTTGATTCTGTGATGAAATGGACAGTCTTAATGTAATCAGCATTAGAGGAAGGCAACTATGAGGGAGGCTATCTATGACAGAAATCTCCTTGTGGATGTTCTTGTGCTGTAATTTTACCAGTTTTTCACAAAATTTTCTAAATTGATTTATAATGTGGTCCCTTGACAGGCAACAGATGCATTCACAATTCTTCACAATGCAAGATTATATGAAAGTGTCATTTCTGACAGCAGTTATTTCCACAAGAGGAGTGGGACAGATTCAGGCAGATTATTTTGATGTAATACTCTTGAGAAGTCCTGCAGATCCATCTGTTTCCTTCCAATGTGGTCTTCAAAGTTCACTTTAACCAGAGCAGCTTACATGCCTTTATCCTTAAGCATCATCTCTAGAGCTAAGTTTGTCCTTGAGACACTCTGTATCAAAACATCTTCCTCACTTGGAAAGACAATTCAAGTAGTACTCATGGTTGCTTGTGTCAATAGCTGTCAAACTGAATCATAGAAAGGTTTGTGTTGGAAGGGACCTTTAAATGTCATCTAGCTGCAATTTACAATGGGTAAGGACATCTTCTACTAGATTAGGTTGCTCAGAGACTCATCCAACATCTTCATGAAAGGAGAGGAATAGTCAAAATAGGTACCAGACTGAATTAAGGCCTTTTAGCCTATTTCATCAGAGCTGGACATACTTTGGTGGCTCGCTGAGAAATGTGCCTGTTGTGGACATCTGTCACACAGCTCTGTGGATCTTTAGCCATACCTTCACTAAGAAGTGCATGAACTACTGTGGTTGGGGTGAATGCTTAGTTGAGCATCTGTCAAAGCTGTCAGTTATTTTCATGAACAACTTAAGGACCCATGTCCAGCTTATTACAGGTGTGTGACATTACTGCTTAGATTCAAGTGTGAAGGCACAAGTGTATTACCACTCAAAGATAAAAGGAGAGGTTGTTTAGGAGTAATCAAAGCTCTGTCAGATGTTGCCCACACGTATGTTCACCACTCTCCTTCCCAGCCCCTTGGAACTCTCCCAGGCAGGCCAGAGGCTGTGCTGGCACTTGGTTGTGGAGAGAACCGAGGTGGCCCTGGGAGCAGAACACAACGCGTGCTTCTGCACTGAGCCATGCACCTGCAGATATGTTTCAGATACAAAACCTCTGGTTTTGAGTGACAGGGCATCTGCAGGGTGAATTTATAGGTGGTCCACGTATCTTAAAATATTCTCTTAAGTAACCTCTCATTTATCTTAGTCCACACAACGCTCTAGTTAATAAAAGCAAATAGCAATGCTTAATAAGAGCAGTGGTTTGTATGAGGATGACTCTCTCCTACTATAAAGAAGTCTCTCTAGCATACAGTTCTTTAACCAGAAATGCAAACATCACACTTAGCACTTCTTTAGAAAAGCATTTCCTTGTAACTATGTCATGCTGTGGGAAAACAGATCTCTGTGTTTCATTCTTATGTGTGTAGTGAAGTAATTGTAGTTTTAGTACATAATTTTCTGCTAAAACATCTAGATTTATAAATAACTGGAGACATTAAACAGGACTTCATTCATAAAAAGAGGGTATTTATTTCAAATGCAGTTACTCAAATTTCTCTGCACCAATGGCTGGTTTTAAAAGTGGCTCACTTACCCAAAAGCACTTCTCAAAAGCCTAACTGTGTGGCAAATCCAGAAGCAGTACAAGGATTTTGCTCACTAAGAAGCTATGCACTGAAATGTTCCTTACCTAAACATCTTGGGTTCTCTAATTGCCATCCAAATATTATAAAGCTCAGCATACAGCGTTAGCTGAGTTTTTCCCATCGCAGAATGGGCAATGAGCTTTTTATGAGAACATTGCCATTCTGTGAAATATGCAGCATGTATTCCAACACCACTGCAGTTTACCTGAGAAATGCTCCAAACAAAATTTGTAGCAATATGTTTCTTTTTTTTCTACAAATGAATGTTTTCTGACCTGTATTACAACTTTGAAACAGTTGTTTGAATTGTTGTTTGGTTTTTTGTTGCTTTGGTTTGTTTACAATTAGAGAAAGTAATTTCTTTTCAATTTGGACACTACACAGATGAGGTTTTAAGCCACCTGAAGTACTCCATTAAAATCATTAAGCAATACTCTCCTAAATACCTTTAAAAATCTGATCTGTGGCTATTTAGCCACACAATGAGAGATCACAAGTTATTCATGTATTCCCTCTTCTAAAGAACTTCTATTTGCAAATTTGTTTGTATCTCCCTCTCTAACTACATGATTTAAAAAGAAAATTTGACGTAAACTTTGGAAATTAGCTGTCTGCTCTGAGCTATTAACTTGTAATTTGCAGAGAAGGGATAGCTGCACTGTATGCCGGTATTATATATTCAGTTTTATGTACAAAATCTTCACATAGACTATTTCTGTGTTTCATTTTTTTGATGGTAATATTTGTATATGAACATAAAATGAAAAAAAAACCCAAAAAAACCAAACCCAAAACTCAAGATTGGACTTCAGTATTCAACTACATCATGCTGTAACATGGAAGTAACAGAAAGGCATAATCCTTATTTCTTATAGCATTTGGAGTACACAGTTCACTGAAAAAGAAACCTTTTTGTTTTTTCAAACTGAATAGAAGTAATGATAAAAACTAGTAATATAGAAAACCATGTTTATTTTGTATATCCAGTATAATCATGTTATCCAGAACATCTAGTAATAGAAGCTTCTGAACAGGATGGTAGCTAGCATATTTAAATCAGAGATTTAAAAGATGGCTTTATTGCTCAAAATCAAAAGGCTTTAAAAGTCTGAGACTAGGAAATGTTGGTCTCCATTCTCCAGTCACATAAAAATGTCTTTCTTATGATATCCAAGCTACCTTGGCTTTGGATCCTAAGTAAAGTGAAACCAAACAAGCCAGTGGTTGCCATGAGCAATGTGTATCTATATGACAAGTGTATCCCATGGTAAGTCTTGCATTTCTGGTACCTGGATTCATACCTGGCTAGGTTTTAAAAGATGGAATGAAACTGAATCTCCTCCCAGACATTTTGGTTTCTTCTGGATTGCAGGAGCTGCACTGCTTTTCAGTTAGTTCTCCAACCTGGACTTTTGGGGACATGGTTATATGACGTATCACAAAAGACACCGTCTCCACACTTGGGAATGGAGCAATCAGTGACCAGGATTGTGGAGCACAGCATGGTCTACGCTTACCCTGCAGTGTGAAAACAGCTGTTTGTGCTATTAAATAACTCCAGGGATATTTTGACACAGTCCATTTCTCCCAAGTGTTCACAGGTTTTCACCCCAGAACAAGTCACTGAAAGACTTCTTTTAATGTTTAGTATTCTAGTACTTTAATACATCTCTATCATGTAAACCTAAAAGTATAGTTAGAGATTGTCAAGAAGATCCTGTCTCTTCAGATGAAAGTTATAACCCTTGAGCTCAGGTATGAGAAACTAGTTTGTCTAGATTGTGGTTTCAGAATCATAGTGAGACAGTTAAGGCACTCAGTTACCAAAGGGAGCAGTCTTATCCTTACCTTCAGCTGTGGGTTACCACTGGACATGGCAAATGAAGTTGTTTTGGTGATCCACATGCAAAATAACCTTTGAAAAGATTCCAGCTTCCATCCAGATCAGTAAAGTGACCTACTTATGTGGTCACACATTTTCTAGTACAAATACAAAAAAGCAGGTTACCAATATGTGGTTAGGGAAGGATGATCTTTCAGCAATGGTTTTCACTTAGGCCAACTGAAACAAACTGCAAAGCTGCTCGCTGATTTATTACACTGCCAATTAAAACTGGATCAGGTTAAACTACTGTTTGGCGAAAGTGTAGGGTAGTTTACAGCTAGAACCTTCTTGACTTCTGATACCCAAGATGCCCATTCAGAGCATTTTGATAACGGGAACAAAAATGATCAGTCTTCTTCCCAAAATTGGTTTTTTGAAGGTACTTCTGCTTTACTTGATCACTACAGGTGTGAATTTATTATTGTTGTCTGGTAGCTGCTTTCTTGCTCTGTTAAGTGTACATATGCCTCTTTTGCAGTATTCTTTCAGAAGTATATGAATTATTTCCTTCTATCTGCAATGACAAAAATGCATAACTATTGCAAAACTACTAAATCTGAAGTCTGCACATGCTTGGGTAATTCTATATTCGTATGTATGACAGAAAACACATCAAGTGCTACTGAACAATGTAGCAGTCTAATTCTTATATTTGACCATAAACAAAGAAAATGAGAACTGCTCCATGTGGATTAGTCATGTCATATTGTTTCAGAAGGTATAACTAATATAGGTTCTGTTCTGTAGGTGAAATTGAACCTTAAATATGAACTTCTGGTTTAGTCATGAACACTGATGTTTATGCTTATTCAGTGCAGTGTTTAAGGCGTAAAGAAACTTTTATTATTGCTTCTCCAATAAGTTTGTGAGTCATTCTCTAAAATAATTGGCTTATGTTGTTAGGAAGTCCAGAAATCCAAGGAAAACTGACATATCAGTAAGTTACAACAGGAAAAAAAATAATACACGAATTTTATCATGATTAAAAATGTCACAGAAGATAAAACTCTTGGAAATATTGAAGTATCTTTGTAGTTTTTCATAAATGTTACTGCTTTCATTTTAAATAACTCAGACAACTAAGCAATTTGGCCAAAGCACACAATTTTTCTAAGAATTAATGAATGCCTAGGAGGAATTGACAGTCACTTAGAGTACAGAGCTTGCAAGGAACTGCCAGAAAATCTCTGGGGCAAAGGATGATGTTGCTTATTTGAAACATGCAGATGATACATAGACAATTAAAGAAAAGGTTGACTAATTTTGTTGATCATTTCTGGATTAAACACTGGGAACGTTAAATAATTTGCATTTGCAACATATATAATTGCTCCATTCCGTTTGTAAAATTTTAATACATTTGCTTTTGAACTCATGACCTGTATTCAGTATGACATATTTGCACTCCATATGCAGAATTGCGTTTTGCATAGTTGTTGATTTATGTTGTAGTTTATATCGTACAGCCTATTCATGATAATGGTATATATAACATTGGTCTTCCAAGAAAATCTCTGGCTTTTTAACAAACTAGGTTATGTACTGGCATTATGCATGCATTAGCCTGAAGTTTATTGTTGGAAACTAATGTCGGGGCTAAATATGAAAATATATGTAATTATATTAGTACTGTTGCCTGGAATGAGAATGTGTATGCTAAACATTTCAAATGTTCATATTCTATAACTAAGAAAACAAAGAACAACTCGAGTTAAACTTGACGTTGTGGTTTAGAAGCATGCCTTCACGCTAAAACAGTGCCCATACTTGGTTCCCGGCTCAAACTTGATCCCATGCATTATCCTGGAATATAAAATAAGAAGCATCAAAAATACATTACAATTTCTGCAGAAACTGTGCAGTTGAAAGGGAGAGCTAGATGTTGTTCTTTCTTGTATTTGTTTTGGGTTTGTTTTGGTTTTTTTTTTCAAAAATCTAAATGCAGTAGGATAAAAAGAGGTGATACTGAGAGGACAGTGTGTGCTGCTACTAGTAATGCATACAATAAAAAAATCCATGTTTTCATATAGAACTATAGATATAAGGAGCCTTGCTTTGCTCATGAGATGAGCTCATTTTGCCTAGAAGAAACCAAGAGATAGTAATAGAAAATTCTGATCAAAATTCTCATCAGAAAGTTCATTTATATCAACCTTTTGAGAATAAAAAAAGTCCCCTCCATACTTTATGAAGATTTTAAATAGTTTTCCTGTTTGTCTAAAATGAGATTTTATATGTATTGATACAGTCAGACCCATTTATAAAAATTCCAATGCTTGAACATAGAGAAGGATCATTTGATACAATTACTTGAGCGGATTTTCATTGTTGTCAGTATTTAGCTTTAGAAAATGCGTGTTTCAGCCAGAATACAAGATTAAAAGAGATTATCTGTTGCTATTACTGCATTTCCTATCCTCTTTCTACCAGTCTTTTAAATAAAGAAAAGACAGCTTTGCTGCGTGTCAAGAATCAAATGGCAGCAGATTTGGAGAGACTTCTAAATCACCGTGAGGTAATCTTCCTGTTTTAGCATTACTAACATAAATGCTTTTTTTTTCTCTCCTCAGCCTTAAACCATGGGGGAAAAAAATGGTTTACTTTGGTTTGATTTGTTGGTGTTTTTTTGTCTATCGTTTTCAGAAACACAGGTGATCTTGTCTCTCAGGCACTCAGGAGGCTCTCAGTTGTACTCTCAGTTGCTAAATTCTCTCTGATGACTAGTGTCACTGTTCTGTATTTTCTTATGCCTTGCAAAATGTGTAGCACTTGCAAGCATTTCACAGGGATTTAGATAAAGGTGATTAAATTGACACACGTGTAATATACAAGGACCCAGGATCTCATCCTGCTCCCCAGTCATTGAGGCCAAAAATCCGGACAAAGCATTGCACAATTCATTTGCAGTTGTCACAGTTTAGGGGCAGTGTGACCTATAACATGCTCTCTGTTAACCTCACTCCCTCCACAGAGGAGAAGAGAAAGGGAATAAGGGAGAGAGACTCAGCGATTAGAAAAGGAAACTAGAACAGCTTTAATGAAAATGAAAATATTAATAATGGAATATATACAAACCCAGTATGGAATCCAACCCCCCTGATGGTAGTTACGTCACCATCACCACTGATGCTGTGGAGCAGGCACTGGGAAAGTCCCAGACTGGGCCCAGCAGCAGAAAGGGGCTGTGTTTGGGAGCTGGATTCTGGTACCAGATTCAGGCACACACAGACCAGGATCAAAGGCAGAACAGACAGAGTCCTCATCAGATGCTCTGAGGAAGAAACTGGAAGAGGACACAAGCCAAGCCAGCAAAGCTGGCCACGAGAGATGAGACTTCCATGATCCCTCATCTTTATAACGAATATGACATCTATGGGCTAGAATCCCTCGTTGGTTAGTTAAGGGTCAGCTGTCCTGCCTGCTTCTCCCTTCAGGTGCAGCCTTTCACTTTCTGCACCCCCCAATGTGGTACACAAGATCCAGCAGTGGCCTTGGTCCGCACACCAACAGAATTAGTTCTGTTCTCACTCAAACCAGGACAGCGGTACACATGTCTGAGTTTCTTTTCCACTCCAAAACAGGACAGTTGTCACACAGATTTCATCCAGAATAGTCAGGGTACTTTTTAATGTACATAACTGAGTTTCACTCAAGCAAGGAGTCAGGGGGCTACTGGAATACACTCTCACATCTCAAGTTATGAAAAGCCTTACCATTGAGACATAAATGCTAAGGGATTCTTTAATCCTTTTGTCAAGATTTCTCTCCAAACAATCTTAAGAGACTAACATGTCATGGAGTACGAGAGATCTTTCTGTAGATTAAATGTCTGAAACAGTTTACTGAAGGAGTCCCAGACACAAATGATCTGAAAAAGGATGAATAGTAATACAGAAAGTTTGCTGAAGCTACAGAATACTGAAGATATAAAACTAGAAGCTGACCATAAGCAGCTGTTAAATGGTCTCCCAGAGCTGCTGAATGATTTGGCAAGGATCTGCAGAGAAAATGTAATATTAATGAATTAAAAATTATGAATGTGAAGAACAACAACACAAGATATGTATGTGCAGAGATGGAACCTAAATAGATCATCACAGAGTCATTATAGCAGCAGTTCTCTGAAAATAGCCTTTCAGTTCTCTGGCTGGGAAGAGAGGAGAAAACAGGGAGATTCTTCTCAAGGAATCTACAACTCCCCAAAATTATCATGTCTGAGATTGCATTATCACTCATTTTAATGCCATTATTTTCATAGAAATTTGGCTATCCATGCATCTCTTAAAGTCCTCTTACTCCGCCTCCAAAACTGTTCTCCTTCATGTCCTTTCCTTACTATTCCCCCAAATTCCCTTCTTAGATCAGTAAACCAAAACCCATTTCATGAACTGATCCAAACCAGTTTGTCTCTGCTGACCAGTTACAAAGATGTTTCTTGTTAGAACTAAACTAAAATTTGAAGACAGTTGAGTCGAAGTGAGACTCAGGTGAAAACTGTACTAATTCCATTCCCTGAGTGCAGATCTCAAATGTGAGACAAACACCTAGAAAGTAAAAGAAAACAGATTCTTGTTTACTTTCTGTGCTGAATCACACTGCATGTTTGTCTCATGCAATTTCCTTCTAGGATAGTTTTTGCATTTAATTTTCTGAACTGACTGTAGTGCTTGTGAAATTCCATGCATAGAGATTAAAAATAGTGAAGTGACAGAAGAGAGTGACTGAACATGCTTCCCCAGACTCCAGGTGTCATTGACCTGGCAGGATGATCTGTAGGTACATCAGAAGTAAACATTTGGTAACTCTAATTTCTGATGTCTATATTCATATCTTGTATTTAAATTTCAGATTCAAGAGTGATATGAAAGCAAATGTTGAGTTTGGGTTATATTTGGGTTTGTTTTTTTCCATTTTTTTTTTTTTGGTGTGATTTTTTTGTTTAAATGAAACCCACTGGTCTCTATTAATGTAACAGAAAACATTTATAGCATTTCTAGGTAACTTATAAGCCTTATCATTATATTAATGCATTATCATCTCATTATATTAATGAGATGAAAAATATTCTGAGGTAACATGACTTAATTGTACAAAGATGAAGAGAATTTTCTGAATTTCCAATATGATAGGCCCTTGACAGGCTAATTTCAAATTACTTTCTTTCAAAACTTCCTGTTTCCACTTTTTCTTTCCCAAGTAGTGCTGCCAACAAGCAGTTATGCTCTCCAAGTAGTTGGTGCCTAGTCTTAGTAGTGTCATATCTTGGGTGCCTAGTCTTAGTAGTGTCATATCAACCAACATGCATTGCAGCTGATTAAGATCAGTAGAAGGTCATAAATAAAGGTAAAATTTATCAATGTTTTGTAAGAAAACTATAAAATTTCTACCTCAAAGCTATGCAACATTGTTAATATCCAAAAGAACATTAGCCCCTGTGAGTACCCTCATGAACTATTCCTGATACACAGCAGTTTGCTCCTTTGTGTCATTTCACCACTTAAAATTTTAAAAAATAGATTGTACTGTGTCACACAGTGCAAGCAAGGCTGAGTGAGGCAGGCTTTATAAAAGAGAGCAAACGCTTAAGTCTGAAACAGACTTTATCGTGAATGTTCCTCATACCCTGGATATCAAGAAATTGAGCAAATATATCCAAGATTATTACTGATCTGTCAAATTTCTTTTTAGATCTGTAAAATTAGGCCATATTAGTCTTTTTTTTTTTAACCTAAGTGATAATGTTTTTTTCAAGTCACCTATGCAGATAAGGATATAAATACTGAAAAGTATACAATGGAAGTTGCACATTTGGGGGAAGAATATTATGACATGCCAGTGCAACACGCAAAAAAAACCCCAGAAAAATAAGCTAAAGTTGTTTTAGGAAAATGTGTGAAAATAACAAGTAGCTTTTTCTGTGTATGTTTAACTTTTGTCATTTTTGTTTGTTCCTAAGGCAGCCTTTTATTTTTTATTTTTAATGCAGATTTCTTCCTTTAGTTTTACAGTCTATGAATTTCCCTAAAAGACAATTATCTCATGTAATGAAAACTTTGTACAGAATAGAACAACTTAGTTTACAGTGAGTTAGTCTTCAACTAAATTTTTTTCCACCTTAATAAAGTTAAATATGCAGTAATGTCACAATTTCACAGTACCTATCTCTACTAATAAAAAGAAAAATAAATCTAAATTTTCTAATCTTAGGTTAGCAATGACTTAACGTCATTTAGACAAGGTATGTGTTTTTAAATAAAAGTAATATGTGAACTGTAAATACAGATTTATGCAGTTTGAAAAAAATATGAATTATGGGTTTGTGTTCTGTACCTGCTATCATGTAATATGATTACTATCAGTCATTGCACATACTAAACTGTCATGTCTTGTTAGGAATTACCTTGTTGCCCTCGTGTTTGCAAGTAAAAACATTAGAATTCTTGAACAGATAAACCCAAGATATTCATTGTTAACATAAAATGAAGTTTAGGTATGTTAAAAGTACAAGCAAAATGCCAAAGCAATGTTAATGCTGTCTTACAGCAACGTGTTTCAATGAGTATACACTTTTGATTTAAGGTGTTCCAGCCTGTGTGGTCTCAGACTGTCTTAACTCTTCTTAATTAAATGTTTGAGTTTGAGGGGTTGGGGGTTTTCATTTCTATCTCCTTGTGATATCAGCTGGATTCATAATGCTTGCTGTGGAGGTAATTATAGCATTTTACACAGTTTTTAAATAAAGTACTTGCTTTCATGCTTAATCTTACTTCCCTTTTCATATATTTTTATTTTGGAAGGAAAAAGTTAAATGTTATACTCTGAATCTTTGAAGAATTTATATATGGATCTTAGGTGAGCTCTTTAGAAAAAAATGTCACTAGGTATTGCCATAATAAAATAGTTCATTATTTCAAATTATGTAGACAGCTAATTTGATAATGATTATTATATTTTGCTGTGGGAAATTAAAGTGGAAATTGGTAATTTGACTATACACCTTCTTAAACGTTGGGTCCACCTATAAAGGAGAAAAATAGAAGCTTTTTTTTTTTTCACATAGTCTGTGTTCTTGACCCAAATTCTTAATTGCTTCTTAGTCTGCTATTTCCATTTTTTTTCTGAATTAAGTACTATATGAATGTGGAAAACTTTTTTAATCTGACTTCTCATTTAGTTCGTTGACAATCAGCTGGTATGATAAAATTTATTATCTTCTTCATATGGATAAATGCAAATTTCACTACTTGAGAGGGAGTTCAATGGCTTTATCGTGAATGATCAGTATCCAGGATCATGTGGAGATTATGTTCTTAGAGGTTCATAATAAACCTTCACAGTGCTGCTGCCTTCTGGGCTATCAGAAGGAACTACAGTATGCAGTATTGTGATGCCATTTGTGAACCCCTCCATGCATGATAGAAAGTACAGTTAGTACAGCCAATTTTTTCAGCTGATTTCAAACTAAGAAATTTTGTATGTTTTGTCAAGATAACCAATAGGGGGCTTAATTGTTTTTCCAGAACCAACTGAAGAACATAAAACATTGTTTAGAGGAACAATGGAGTCTCCTGTTAATAAACTTCCAGTAAACAGTGGGGTTTTTTTTTAAAAGGATATTTCAAATCCAGATTTTTTTGCATTATTATTTGTATTCTGTGTTCACTTTTGCATTTGAACTTTACACTTTTGACCCTCTGTCTCTAACCAAACCTCACCAAAAAAAAAAAAAAAAAGACTTGTAGTCATGATTCTTCCCACTATAACTTCATCTTTTACCCCCAAATTCGGACACCAGTTGCCCCAGTGTCTTTGTATAGTCAGGGGAGCACAAGTAAGAAGGATGTTCCTTCAAAGCATAAATGAAGATGAAATTATACATTATGCCTGAGCTGACACAATACCTATAAAATTTCCTTGCCTGTTTGCTCCTGATTCTCTTTCTCTCTCAACCTCTTGCACCAGCTCTGGCTCATTGCTAATGCTGCACTGGGACCAGTCAGATCACGAAACAGAAACCTAACCTGACCAAAAAAAGAAAACCACAGAAGTGAATTGCTGTCTGTTAGGTTAGCAGTTTGAATCACCTTTGGAAAGGGTCCAGCAAGGAAAAGAGCGAGTAAAAATATTTATATGTCAATATTACTTACCTGAGAAAAAGAGGGCATTTTGTGTCCAAAACTGTAGAGTATAGCACACCAAGCTTCTGTGCCATCCTTTATCTGCATCCAAACTTTATCTTGTTGTGCATATAACGGGAATCTGTAACTTAAAGGCACCAAATGCAATTCTCTGTTAAGTGCTAAAGTTAAGTGGGATGAATCCACTAAATCTTTTAGATGAAGCTCTTGATCCATGATTCCTTTTATCTGTTCGGAGTTTTTTTCCCTTCTCTTCCAACAGTCATCTTTTGACTAAAAGAAATATTTACCATGAGCTCTGTGATCTTGGCACTTCCATTGCCTTTCATGCTTGATACAGTTGTTAGTATTTCAAAACATCAGAAGTACACTTTTAGACTTTATCCACTGGCTTGCAAACTTCAGATGAAAACTTGGAAGAGCAGCCTGTCAGCATGCAGATGTTTGGCAAGAAGTTTTAGTAATCATTTTCTGAGGTTACATTTAAGAGGTTATAAATTTGCTATGCTTTGATGTATGGCATTGTACTATTTCTTCAGATATTTAAGATGTAGACACATAGTAAAGAAAACCTGTAATGTACACAATTAAATCTATTTATTTTAGCTTTTCTGATTCAAAGTGCAGAATGTAGAAACTGACTTCTAAAATCTTGAAAATTAACAAATTGGGTTTTATATTTTTAATGTGGAGCTCATAATCCACTGGGTTTTGGGGAAAAAAAAACAAACAAACAGAGCAATTATAACAAATCAAGAGGTTCTTTTTATGTTTTAAATAGAAATATTCTAGGAAGCATAAAAAGAAACAAAAATGAGACAATAGTGTATAAGACACCAATAGAAGGCTTTAAGTATGTATTCCTCTAAGTGCTAAAATCAATTTCAATTTATATGAATATAAGGGAGTTAACTTAATATAGACTTTTTTTTACCTGCTTGAAATCATCTCTGTGCAATGCAGTGTGGCAATACAGTAATTTTTAAACTATAAAACTAAAACTAATATTGTGAAATTATTGCAGTAAGAAATAAAATATGACATAAGTGGTGGAAATGAAGTATCTGCATAATATTCATTAATTTCCTATAATGCAATTGTTTATGCAGACATGATTAGTTATTAGCACATGAATATTATATACTGGTTAAAAAGATATGAAAACCTGCTGATATTTTATCTCCTTTCCACATCTGTGCACTTGTGGTATATTAGCAGCTGTGCATACAAGTGATAGAATGTAAACTTGCTGAACTAGTCACCTACCTTATTGACACATTCATGTGTTACTGTGCCAATGCTCTTCAAATGAAGTTAGCAACCAGAAACTGGGCTCTGGCTAACTGCTATGGGGCAAAGTAGAAAACATGCAGTAGGAGTTCAAATAAACCTATTTTATATCAATCGGTTAAATGGATATGGACACATGGGGTTTGATTGCTCTTTGTTTACTTAAATCCGGTTAGTTTCTGTCAGTAAATGGCTGTGTCACATTGAGTGCTAAATCTGCTTAAATATGTGCACCTGAATTGGTACAAATCTTTAGCTAGACAGGGCTAAAATCTATTCAGGTTAGCCATTGCAAGTTCCTATTCTTTTTAAAACATATTAAAGTATGAAAACCTTTTATTGAGCTGTTCTTGCTGAGAATAGTCTATTAGGTTAATATTAAAATGCTAATTGCCTAAGTGACTGTTATGTTGAACTTATTTTCCAATTGACAGGTCAAAGACTTTCCAAATCTGATGTATAACTCACCATTTATGAGTAAACAAAATGTTTTCCTTTTACTACCATGTATCTCTTTCCCCCCTTTCCAGCTTTTCAGTTTCTTAACATTATGTCAAAGTAATCCAGTTTAGTAACTGAGTATTTCTCTGGCCTTCACCATGATAACCGAACACTTCACAGATATTATCCTCACAACTTAAAGCAGGAAAGTATCACGACCCCCATTTTGCAGAAGCAACAACCACAATGAAAGAAACAGTAGTTTGCCCAAAACCCCACAGACTTTGTGGCAGAGGTTAAGAGTTCATGTGTCCTAATGCAGTATCTTAATCACAGCCCTCCTTCTCTCCTTACATGTTTCAATTCAAAAGCCTGAAAAGAAAATCTCCTTACTGTTTATTTTTCCTAATTAGACACAAATAAACTCTTTTCTCTAAGTCATCTTCTTCTATATTAATTGATTGTCCTTTGGAAGTAGTTTCACAAACAAATCACATTTTCACTTTGTATCATTCTGATAATTTACATTTGCATTCATTTTTTAATCCACATCTCCTGAAAAAGGCCTTTTTCCAAAATCTCATAAGATTCTTAAAAATTAATTTTTTTTTAATTATTCAAACTCTAGAATGGGTATTTTAAATTATTTTT